>JAJGRW010001007.1:0-86095 GCA_025461045.1 Carex parvula | reverse complement strand
GGCATTCCTTAATAATACTGTTTTGAGTTCAGAACAAGATGAATTTGTCTCTGTTGTGACTAATGGTAAGGCATTTATGTTACAAACTTCTCCTATTTTCTGTTAGCTTTAAAGTACTAGCTTGAGTTCGAACTGGATATTGTGTTAGAAATTGGCGCATAGGTCACCTAAAATTTCCCTTTTCTTGTCAATGTTTGCATGTGCTAGAGTTTACCTAAAGGTCTCCATAGCTAGGATGTAAGTGTTTTAGAGAAGACCATGCATTACATATATCAATATGGGAGAATTGCTGGTGTGCCCATGAAAATATCATAAATTGTCAGTTTCCCCATCAAAACCATTCAAATTGCTTATATCCCCATTCAAAATTTAGATTCTTTCTATTTCCCCAAGTATGATTAATCTTAAAATATAATCTGAATTTTATATGGATAAGTTGTAGAATCTCGTGGACAACAAGCGTCTAGTCTTAGAGTTCTTCCAATTACCAACAAATTAAATGGACTTTATATTCTTGAATTATCGACAGATTAGCTCACGCTGCTTTTAGCATGTCTTTTAATTTGTTATTGTTAGGAGATATATTGAGATCAACCATATGAATTCTATAGGTACTAGCTACTAATTTATAGTAATTTTTCATTATCGTGTGCCTTGTGTTTATTTTCATTTGTTTTGTTTGGTTCTCTACTATCAGGTTATGACTGGTGTTGTTTTTATAGTTTATTATGTCAATCCCAAAACTAACATGAATGCATGTCTGTTATTTGGCTAGAGGTAGACAAAGAACGATATGGCTCCCAAAAAATCGGCTCTGAAAAGATCTAGAGCAGCTACCTACAAAAAGAAAAAGCGCACGACAGATGAACGTATTGAATTCGGGAAGAGTTCAAGGGCTCCGACGGAAGGTGATTTACCACCACCAAAGAGAAGGGGAAGAGGCCCTGGAATAGTGCGAGACGCGACAGAAGATGTCAAAAACGTCCGGAAATATGGGTGGTTGGGAAAAAGGAGTTCTCCTGCGATGATAAATCAAGGGATATCACTGCACTGATCACTAGGCTAGCCCTCAACTACATGCCTGGACCAATAAGAAGTTATCACAGCTGGGACATAACACAAAAGAACATTTTGGAGGAGGCTTTCTTGGTAACCAAACTACTTTTTATTACTTTTTTAAAAAAGTTTATATTATTTTGTTGACTATATATGTGCTTTCATCTGTGCCTTTTAGATGATTTTTTAATGGTTTCCTTAATATCATGCTTTCAAGCTTGAAACAGTGCAATTTGTGTGCTCTAATTAAAAGTGTGAACTGTGATGATATTCTTATGGAGCATAATCAGGTCACAGCTTATGTGCTATAATCTGTGCCAGGTCATGGTTTCCTTTTCAAGCATGATCTTAAGGAAACCATAATTAGCACATCAGGTCACAGTTCATGGTTCATTAGAACTAGTCATGAGGTCACACTTTTGAAAGCAGGATATTAAGGAAACCATGAATTCTTCCCTGTTGTGCTGTGCGCTCTAATCAAAATTATACTGCATCCGACTCGATTTGACCATCTCACTAGTATGCATCAATAATTCACATATTCTCGTAATGCATATTTTTCACACGGTTGTGGATTATATATTATAAAATGAAATTGTTAAAACACAATAAGTTACTATGCTTGAATTGTAAAATTGCCCAATTAAGATTATTTTGGGTAAACTGTGGTCATCATGAGTTTATTACTAGTATTATTTTTAATTAAAATCCATGCACACAGCACACTCCATGCTTTACTTGCATTAGAAAGAGAGAGAGCTAGATGAGTGTGTATCCCCTAAGAATGGAAATAAATCTGCTGTTATTCCAAAAGAATCACAAGAACCTATTATTCCGATCCCAACCATGACATGCTGCCTTTGTCTGATTTTTTTTAATTGTAACTTGAAAAAAAATGATGACATCAGAATCTTTGTATCCAGCTGCTCGAATTCATATCACCTAAGGTAGCTCACTGCTTGAGTTTGAATATGGTCCGTTTGTTATATACTAGCCCGATTGGCATGGCTGGCCCTAAACCCTAATTCTTATGAATTTTTATTCCCCGAAACAATTTAACTTATTGACAAATTATGCATGTTGGATGATGCTCCTTATTTCCCAACTTGGACAGGAAAGATTCAGGTACAAGGAAGGGCAAGATGTCCGCATTTGTCGGCTCGTTATGGATGCCATTGCAGCCAAATGATACACTGAGGAGCTGAACAAAGCTAGAACTAAATGCATAAAGAAATTTGGAGACGATATAGAATCATGGAAGACCATGGTTCCTCACTGGTGTCTTCAACCCTCCAATTGGGCTGGTCTCTGTGACATCTTCAACACAGAGGATTGGAAAGACCTGAGCAAACAAAACAAAGAAAACCGCACAGCATCTGGCTTTGCGATTTCCCACTACGGTGGTTGTTCAAGCGCACACCAGCATCTTGAAAAACTGGTAAGCTGAAATGCACTAACAAATTAGAACCCTAAAAATTTAGTCATTACTGTTGTCGTGAAAACTAATTGTTTACTGTTTTTCCATGTGGAGACAAAACTGAAAAAGGGATCTGCGCCAACTATGAGGGAGCTCTATGTCCATCTTCATAGTAGAAATGCAGACGGGAAATCACCGGTGTTGGCCAAGTACAAGGAATCCGTGGAGGGTGCATCTGAACATAATGAAAATTATGATGGCTCTGTATCGCTCCAACCAGCTTCCCAGGATGCTACCATACAACCTACATCGTTCGACATCAGCGCCTTAAAATTTACCACTAAAAAGCACAAAAATTATTTGTAAGTTATAATTTGTATCACCCCTAAACATAGGTAAATTGCTATGTTAATTTGAAGGAGTTCATAAATTGGGGCATGAAAAAAAAATTACTTTAGATGTGTCATGCCAGTGGGGCTCAGTTTAGTTTTTGGGGAGTGTTATTTTCAGTCCAAGTATGTCTAAATGGGTTTTGCTGTTTGGGTTGATGGGTCCTTTAAGGATCCGCATGATGGGGTAAATGGTACGTATTGTTAAAGGATGGAATTCTGATACAATATGTTGCTGGTTTAATTATGCTTTTACATGTTTTCAAATGGAAATGTTTTAAGGATCCCCTTAGTTTTGTAGGTGCTAGGTTTGTGCATGGAATTGTTGCAGGTATCCCCATTTCCAACTATACTTCAAATTCTATTTACAATAACGATTAATACCAAAATATGATCAAAATTAGAGAGGAATAATATATGCTTTAACTGAAATTACTTTTCCTTACTATTACAATTACTTTATACATTTGAATCTTGTATTTTGATGAATTTCTCATGATAAATGGACTCTTTTTAACAATTTTTACATGCTGTTACATAAATCTACCTCCCCAAGTACCTTGATATTTTGCATTGCAGACCTTGATATTTACCAAAACTCATTCAAAGTAGTATAAAAAGCTGTAAATTAACATAAAATACCCTTACAAGAATGCTGTGCACTGTTTTCAGCACTGACAAGTGAGTAACACCAAACTGTACATAACCTATTTGGAAAAAAACGCAATATTACAATTTTCAAACCAAAATTTAGCAATAATATATATTTGTCGTCTGTTGCATATGATAGACAGATGTTACGGACAAGACGGCTAACGAGGACAGTGCTGATGTGGATGAGGGCGACCTGTTTATGTCAGCGGTTGGTGGTCGCAACCATGGCCGGATAAGAGGATTTGGATGCGTCCTAGACCCGAAGTTGCCAGTCACAACTGTACGAGGCCGGCCCACCCCTCCACCATCCGACATTTCTGGGGTCACAAATCTTGGAAGCAAAAGGGTCTTCACGGATGATGTCCTGGTCGAAATGTTAAACAAACGTGATATGCGACTGGCCGAGGAAAGGCAAGAGAGGAAAAGGGACGAAGCAAGATACAACATGCTCTTCAACAAATTATTCAGCCTTTTTGGTCAGCAAAACCCTACTGGACAGGTTAGTACAACTTCTACTTCTTTGGTTTTTTTTCAACGTGTCAGTTTGCCCTTCGGATGTTATAGTTTCATTAATATCCTAAGAATGCAAAAGGAATATCACTTGATAGATTGCTTTTATTTCCTTTTAACTATTTTTCAAACAAATATTTCTCAGCTGAACACTTTAATGTAACGAGCTTAAGAGGGGATTGTGTAAGAATTGATTCGGTTGGCATGCAAAATCATTGTAATCCCTGGTGTATACCATGCTTGTATTGAAAACTTTTCAAGCTTAAGATTTTATAATTTTGGTTACCAGAAAAGACTGAGAGCAGCCCTGATAGAAACTTGGTTTTTTTGCATACCTGACCTTGCATAAAAGGACTATGTAAACTTGGTTTTCTCGTGTTCAACATTAAAAAAAAAAATCAAACAAGCATAATTAAAAACTGTGGCACATAACAGCCACTGTGCCTTTGTTGCGATTGGTTTTTTGCCTACTCAGAAGTCCAATGGAAGTATTAAAGGCTTATGGATTGGGATTACCAACTGGTACATGCTGAGATTTCTGTGCTGACTCATTCTGGTAACAGTAAGGAAAAAAGGTTACCTATACCTTGCCCTCTGGCCATTTTGCTTGCTTAGCAATGTATTATTTTTTCTTTTGGTTTACGATGATAAATTAAAACCTTTTGTTGATCTGGTAATTGATCCACTATTTTTGAATACATCAGATTGGCACAGCCTCTGGCCATTTTGCTTGCTTAGCAATGCATTATTTTTTTTCTTTTGGTTTACTTGCAAATGCATGCTTGAAATGCATACTGGTAGGTCAATTAATACTTGCAAATGCATGCTTGAAATGCATACTGGTATTTCAATTAATACTTGATCCAAAATTATGGTTCCTCCCTTTGATTGGACCACATCTGACAACTAATTAAATGCTGATGCAAAGAGTTAATACTAAGCAACTGATAGGTTTAATTGAAAAGGAGCATGCAAACATGAGATCATCTATTAATCCTACTTGATGCAAATTATGGTTCCTCCCTTTGCTGTGCTTGCTACATTATGTTTTTTCAGTATAAAACCCTAATACTACATTATTTTGGGCACCCATTGCTGTGCTTGCTGTGCTTGGAAATTTACCTCACATTTTTCCCTTATGCTGTGCTGTGTGGAGACTTGATTTAATTGGTAATTTTACTAATGTTCTAAAGATGTATTGGGGCAATTGATGTAACAAGAGCTCCATAAGAGAAAATAGAACAAATGGCAAAATCTTCTTTTTTCTTTGCTATTGGGTATAAAATATGCATAGCATAACTTGCTATTGCCTTTATTTTCATTGGTATTTGAATGAGTGAGATTCAAATACGAAAGGAACTTGTGGACTGTACACCGATGTTTAAACAGGTCCAACACGGGTATAGAGCTCATAGGGGTTTCACTCTAACTTTGACCAAAATTGGGGGCAAAGATAATCAACTTGGAAAAAGTTGCTGAAATGGGCTTGCCTTTCATGATAGCAAATTGCAGTTATTTTTTTTCCTAATGGTTGTCTGTCTATTAAAAACCAAATGTGTTATCTACAAGACTTCTAGTCAACCACCCCAAACATCCCCAATTGACCATATAATGTGCATAAAATGCAAAATGCATATCATAATTTGGTAAAAAGGAAGGGATATTTGTGGATCAGTGTATATAAGAAGTTGATGATTTTGTAAAAAGGAAGGGATAATTGGGGGCAAAATGACCATGATGCTTACTGTTGCACTTTGATAGTTCTCTCTTATTAGATTTGTACGATGTAAATTAAAAATTGTGCAATTTTAACACTGATCTGATACCATTCTACATCCTAGTCCTAACCTATCTTCTTGCACATTTTTAACATAGGCACAAGTTTACAGCTCTCAGGCACTGTATGAGGGGGTGATGGGGAATATGCAAACTCTGCAGGTGACATATTTCAATTTAAAAACTTAATCATTCTAATGTTACTCTCTGATCAAATGTTGTGCTCTCCAAATGCTAACACTGCGCTTGCATATTTAATGACTAGGGTCAGGATCCCACCTCTCTACCTCAATCTCAGGACGGAGCCCCTCTGATGGAGATGGGCCACTCTCAGGTACTGATATTATTGTGCAAACTATCTGTTTTGCTGTATTTTTTATTGATTTGGGTGAATACACTAAACATGTGTGCAAAATCAATTTCATGTGAGGTTTGTTTCAATGCTTATAATGTAAGAACACTACTAACTTGGTGCCCATGGAAATGTGGTATACATAGGGTCTACCATCTTTGCTGCCAACATCAAATCAGGCGGGGGGATTCCAAGCACTACTAAAAGCAAATTCTGGACAAGAGGTGGCCAACCTTTTAGGGGCCGAAGCGTCAATGAGTGAATGGTTCGGGCAAGGCAACTCGAACAACAACCGGCATTAATAGTCTGAGGTATTGCCAACCTTTTACATACAACTATAGATTTTGGATTTCCACAAGAACAGCATAGGGGATGTAGCTATTACTGTAAATTTTTGTTGATGGGTCTTATATTTTGGGGTATAGGTACATGTTTATATATCTATGGCTGTAATGTTATAATACAGTTGGTCTTTTGGTACAGTGCATGCTTGGTACATGCTTGATTTTAATACTGTCATTGTTAATTTGAAAGTGTTATGTTATGTTATGTTAATGTATTATGTTATGTTATGTTTATTTGAAAGTTTTATTCTATGTTCTGGCTATTTCTTTCAATGGGAAATGTATCAGATTACTGGGATGGTACCGGGTTGGTACCGGGTAGGAAATGGGATAATTTTGGAAAAAGGGCTGCTGATATGTTGGCATTAATTAATTGCATCGGAATATCAAGTGAAATATGATCAAAATAAGCATGCAAATAATCGGGTGGGACCCACAATACCTACCCTTGCAAAAAAAATATGGGGCCCACTATCCCTACCCTTGCAAAATATCAGGTGGGACCCACGCTGGTTTGCCTTGCAATTAGTAAGGTGGGGTCCACTAACGCTAACTTTGCTAATAACACGCTGGGGCCCATGCGGGCTAACCTTGCAAATACTCAGGTGGGGTCCACTAACGCTAGCCTTGCTAATAACCCGATGGGACCCACTTGGGCTAGCCTTGCTAATAACCCGATGGGACCCACGCCAGATACGCTTGCTAATAATCAGTTGGGACATGCTTGCCAATAATAAGTGGGGCCCACAAATGATATCCTTGCTAATACTCAGTGGGGCCTACGCTACATATCCTTGCTAATATTCGGTGGGGCCTACGCTGCATAACCTTGCTAATACTCAGTTTGGGCGCCAAAAACCAAGGTATTTGCAAGCGTGCTATTTGCAACCACTGCCCTTGCGGATAGTCGAGGGCAGCGTATTAGCAAGCGTAGCCCTTGTAGTAAGTCTGAAACTGAGTATTTGCATTGGGGCTTACTACAACGGTAGTATTTGCAAGCGTAGCCGTTGCTAATGGGGTTTTCAGGCTTGTAGCAAGCGTAGCGCTTGCTAATGGGGTGTTTCCTGCCGTTGCTATTACCGGAGATTCTAGTAGTGACTTAAGGTGACCAAAAGTATACAGAACTTGAATATTTTGATTGTATATCCTCGAATTCTAGCAACATCTTGCCATTTTGAGAGAACAATTTAAGATTTTAAATTGAGTTTTTTTATTAAAGAAATATCACCAATTACCAGCTCCCTCGTTTAAGTAAGCATGTTGCATAGAAAATATATTTAATGTATTTAAAAAACTAATAATTAAACAAGTTCTTTCATACCAATCTAATATAAACTCTTCAATATAAATCACATAAGTTGGAAGCCTCATTTTCAGTTTACAATATAATTGGTGTGATTATATTAAATTTGATTCATAAATAATTATTTCTAGTGGCTGAGCTATGTTGAAAAAATGGGGTCAATTATTGATCTTCAATTGTATTTCTAAATTTTTATATTTATATCTTTTTTGTATATAATTTAGAGTAAAATGTTATGGATAGTGTAAAATTGATCCTCATTCGCAGCATGAAAAAATTTATATGATTGACTTATTTATGTTTGATCCTATAGCTTAAAAGTCTGGTTATGTCTATGGTTATTGCAGCACTGAGATGAATGTCTTGCAAAGTTTTACATTTTATATTTCTGAATTTTTGGTGTATTTTTGGCTGATTTTCGGATTAATTGGTAATGTAAAATAACATCTAGATTGATTCTTACACAAGGCTCCATGCACCTATTTATCTTTCATCACATCTGGACATTCAGAGTGACTCTAGCTAGTAATTAGTACAGTTTTAATTCAGTAATTTGGATAAAAACAAAACAAAAAGAAACTAGCTAGTTTCATGCACTTAGAATAAAAGCCCATCTCATTATCTACTTGGGCTAACTTATTTACTTTTAAACTCATTAAGCAAATAAGTGTGCTATCTCATTAACTAATGAAAGGGCCAATTTAATTAGGAATTTATATAGTATCAGAACCTGTGAGGATATAGTTGAATAGATGGTAGAGCAGAAACACAGGGAGTTCTTCGCTATCAACAGTACATTTTTTGCTGTTTATTATTTCCTTTGTCCACTTATTCCTTTATAAAAAAATATTTGTATTGGCCTGGTCAGAATAAAGCCTAATCCAAGCATATTGGGCTGGTGAGGCCTCTTAGTATGGACCTAAATTCAAATACTATTGATGGATTTCGTAATAACATTTAATGAGTGAGTCTATGGTACTATGCATAGCACGGATTGGTCCGTATTACGGATCAATATTTTCGTTTTCAAAATTTTAACGGTCGATCCGAATCGTTTAACATGATTTTCATATGAGAATATACTTCTAGGCTAAATTTTCTATTTTTTAGAATTTTTTTACTATTTTTTAAATAGATAGAAAATCACTGTTTTTGGATGGTCCAGAATTTTCAGATCAAGTGATTTTCTACCTATCTTAAAATATAGTAAAAAAATTTGAAAAAATATATAATTTAGTCTGCAAGTACATATTCATGTGGGATCACACTGAACGGTTCAGATCGACCACTAAGATTTTCAACATGAAAATATGGTTTCGTAGTACGGACTAATATGTGTTATACATAGTACCATATACTCACTCACATTTAATTATCAAAAAGATGTTACGAAAGAGAAAGTGCTTGCCGTGACTCGTGAGCTGAGACCAGAATATTAAATTACATTGTTTGGATTAAAAAGATATCAAATTTCATCAATCATCATTAGCGCGATTAGGGGTGTCAATAACACCCTTTTATCCGTTTATCTAACCCGTATCGTATCCGAAAAGACAGATAAGGATAAGATTTTTTTTCATTAGCTTATCAGGTATGGATAAGGGAAACGATTTTCTTTCGTTATCTTACCCGTTATCCTATAAGATAATTTTTAAAAATAAAATTATATATATATATATATATATATATATATAGATATATATTTGTATGAAAATAATACATGATACAATAAAATTTTGTATTTAATTAAATTTTCATAACACAAATTAGTTGTATTCATTATTTTTTTTTCTTGTTTCGAAAAATATTTTATCGAAATCACAAATCGAGATGTCAATGACACTTTTTTATCCGTTTATCTGATCCGTACCGTATTAAAAAAAAAGGTAAAGGTAAAGATTTTTTTTCGTTATCATAACGGATACGGGTATGAAAATGTCTCCACCCAACCCATATCGTAACCGTTGACACCCCTAAGCGCAATGAGCGTTAATTTTGGGTAATCTGTAAAATTACTTGTAATTTTTGTGTCGTTTTCAGTTTAGAAAAAAAAAAAAAAAAATTAGAGAGAAATTGATCACGATGAACCCAAGTCTCTATTTTAATCAAATTTGAAATGTCAGTGATAGAAATAAATAAATCGTGATTTATTTTTCAGTTCTATTTATTTTCTAATCGTGATTACTTATTTATTTGTTCTATTTATTTTTCAGTTCTTTGGTATATTTGTGAGCCGTTCGATCGATTTTAATCAGATGGTTAAACATCTTATCAGAAAGTAACACAACTCAAGTCATCAGAATGGTAGTGTATCGGAATTCAGATCTTCCCCGGTACCGTAATAGGGAATCTCAAAGCCCAATAATACTGTCTCCTCCGTCAGCCCGAATCTCAAAGTGACTGAATCTCAAACCGTAAAGTGAACGGAATCTTTTACAGTAATGAAGAGAATACTTAATTATCCAGTGTATAGGGGCGGATCTACAGCCAATCACAAGATGCAGCATAGTCCTATTATTTTAAAATTTTAGTTGTAAATTCAAGTTTAATTAAATTATGTATATTTTATTTTAAATTATATGGTTCGGGTCCCCTCGTAAAATGATAAACGTGTACTTAATTATAGCTTAGTGGTTAGACTTTCACTTTATTTTATAGTTACGATGACTTGAGTTTAAATTTCATCTATTATATATTGTGCATTTTACGTTTCAGTCCTCGATTAAAATTGCTAGTTATATTGTTCTTCAACTAACTATGCAAATTGATCCCTATTTTACAAATGCAAATTAACTAATTAATCAAAGGAAAAGAGCTAGGGAATAAAACACAGAACGAGGGGCTCCATGTGCTTTTGACTTTGGTGCCTTAATTGGGTCAAAAATTAACAACCAAAGCTAGCTAATAGCTATTCATGCATGAACATGACAGCAAAGTCTTTAGTTCAAATTTTGTAATTAGATTCTTTTCAACTCCTTCATTTATTTTGAGCTGAAAACATGCAAAGGTGTTAGTTCAGACATGATTCCAGAAGGGCAGAGCACATGCCCTCCTACCAACTACACGTAATTGAAACAGAAAGATATATTAAAAATGCAGAGGCCAACCAATACAAAATTAAGGTTATGATTCATTTGCATGATTTGTGCCTAATTATTTAATTATCTCTTATAGACCATATATGTTAGGTCAAATCTCTTATAGCACATTGATATAGTACTTATGACTTATTGGAATCCACATTAAAATTTCATCATTGGATTTTGCGTTTGTAATTCAATATAGTTGCCTAGAACTTTTGGCTATTAATTAATACAGAATACAAGCTAAACATAAATATCTTCTATTTCGATTGATATACATTCTCTCAAAATATAGACAATTAATTAATTAACAGTACAGGAACAGCTATAAGGTTTTTTGAATGCTTGTTTGCATTAGCATCGAAATTCAGCTATAAGGTTTTTTGAATGCTTGTATTCATAATATCCTTCATAATTTTATGCCCTATATATGATGCTTCTCATCTAGTTAAAAGACAAACTAAATTGAAAGCTAAAATGTTACAATCGCACTTTTGGATATCAACATTGAAACAAGTTTTATAAAGCTCATAATCCATAACAATTAATATATCTCATCAATGCACAGTTCCACCAATAAATGAAGGAATCATATATATATAAAGCAAAGAAAAGAGGTGAAAAAAAAGAAGAAGCAAAGATTACAATTCCACATCAGAGTCTACCTGTATCACAAACCCTATACAAATATCTGTAGTTTAACTGAATATCTATCATACTTTAATTTTTATATTTTTTTAGCATCCATTTATTCACAAACAAAGCATATTTAGTAACACAAATGAAAAAAAAATAGATAACTTAAAATTAAATTTTCCTCGTACCTCCTTTCTAAAAGCAGAAAGGAAAGTATTAACATGACAGCGAACATATGGAATGACGAGAAAATGATCATGTGTTGGTCGATCGCCGACGTAAATGCAAAATGGAAAATGTCTCAAAGAATTAATTAAGGTGGAGATTGATTTCCGGTTGGTGGCGGCGGTGATCCGTAATGCCAGACAGGAATAACAAGAGAAGGAGGCGGAGGCGGGGATAGATACCGATCTTCGGGTGATACTTCCGAGTAAGGTGGTGGAGGCGGAGATAAGTATCGCTCTTCGGGTGACACCTCTGAGTAAGGCGGTGGTGGTGGTGCTGACTCCCCGCAAGGAGGTGGAGATGGTGGAGGTGGTGATGGTGATGGTGGAGGTGGTGAAGGTGGAGGAGGTGATGGTGGAGGTGGTGACGGTGGTGGCGGTGACGGTGGTGGCGGTGACGGTGGAGGCGGGGATGGTGGAGGAGGCGATGGTGGAGGAGGTGACGGGGGAGGTGGTGATGGTGGAGGAGGAGATGGAGGAGGTGGTGACGGTGGTGGAGGTGACGGTGGAGGAGGAGATGGAGGAGGTGGTGACGGTGGTGGAGGTGACGGTGGAGGTGGTGATGGTGGAGGAGGAGATGGAGGAGGAGGAGATGGCGGTGGTGGAGGCGGCGAAGGTAGCACAAACTTCTTACAGTTGAAGGAATTACAATCAACATGCTGGATGCTGTTGTAGTACTGGCATTGTTTCTCCGTCCGTTGATTCGACTGCCACGGTATGCAATTTCTCTGGTCTGAATATGACTGAAGATGATGACATATTGCTGGCTCGCCGGTGAAAAAATTGTACGAAGCTGTGAAATTCTTCAGGCTCGGCAGATGGCAGATGGACTCGGGTATGGTCCCGGTGAGCATGTTGTGCGCAACGTCAAGCTGCTCGATTTTCTCCAACCCGCCAAAAAAGTCGGGCAAATTGCCCATCAACTTGTTGAAGGAGACATCGAGCACAGTGAGCTCTTTAAGCAAACCAAATTCGGGAGGAACGCAAGAGTTGAGACCGCAGTTCATCAGAATAATCTCGTTCAATGTCTTCGACATGTTGGCTATGCCAGCTGGTAGACACCCGCTGAATTTGTTGTTGGCTAGCACAAGCACCGAAACCGGCGAGTTGCCGATGTTGTCGGGTATCTGGAACTGGAACCTGTTGCTGTTTATGAACAATGCATCAAGAGGAAGGTCAAACAACTCCTTGGGCACGGCTCCCTCAAACTCGTTGAATCTCAAGTCAAGGAACTTGAGCGAAGGAAGCCGAAGGAGCACCTCAGGAAACTTGCCTTCGAACCGATTGTTGCTGAGGTCGAGCTCGTGGAGTAACTTCAAGTTCTCGAACTTGTGCGGTAATGTACCACAAAACCGGTTTGAGTTGATGTGGAGCAGGGTCAATTCATCCAATAGACCGAGCTCCTCTGGGAGATACCCGGCAATGTCACCATGGTTGAGGTCAATGCCGGCAACTACGGTGAGGTACGGGTGGAAAGGAGCCGGTGCACAGTACACTCTCGAATAGTTGCACACATCAGGACCCACCCAGTTGGCGGTTAGATTGAACGGGTCGGACAGGATGGCATGCTTCCACGCCTGTAAGGCAATGTAGGCAGCCTTCAGGTGGTCGTTGCCAAACTGGTAGCTGGGGTCCACATATACGTACTCGCCCCGGTCTCCATTTTCATCGAGGTAGTAAAGAAGTTGCCGGCGACGAATATGCCCGGCCTCAACATCCGTCAGTCCATGACTAACGAATGCCGAGGCTGAAGGAAGGAGGATAGCAAGAAGAATAACAATAGCAGTAGCAGTAGCAGGAGGCCAGAACAGGGGATCCTTTCTGTTCTTCCTCATTATCTATCTCATTGTCAGAAGTACTCACAACTCAGAAGAGAATTAATAGAGATGGATATATATTATAACCAAAGGATCGATGCAGCTAGAATTTGTACTTGAAATGAGGAGAGAAATAAACGACAGGGGACAGCTACATCACAGCTCAAGCGTGAATAAATTAATCACTTATGGACGGCTGGGATGATTCATTCTTATTCAAACATTTCTGAGTTGCGCTCCATAACTTGGCATTTTTAATTCATTTATTCTAACAAGTCTCCGCAGAGCCGCTTGGAAATTGGAATACTATTCAAAGTTTTGGAATAGGCTACAATAGAGCGGGGCCCAGGCGCAGTAGAACGTGTATACATCTAAGTCTAACGCGCTTAGTGGGAAACCACTCTAAAATCTCTAATCAAGCAATCATATTCTTTATTTCTGTTATTCCATTTCCAATTACACTTTTTTTTGGCGCCGAGCAGCCGACGACGGTGCAACAAGGTTTCAATGATATTCTCATTTCTTTAATGCTTTTTGTTAACTGTCTCCCGTTTTTGTTCCTTGATTTACAGTTGTCTACATAATTAATTGGGTCATATTTACCATTTCAAATTAAAATTTGTAAATCCTTAAACGATTAATGCAATAATAGAACATAACTTTTGGCTACTTGATCCCTATCTTACAATAAAACTGTATACAATTATATATGCATGCAAGGCGTACAAGAACTTAAGGTGACCAAAAGTATACAGAACTTGAATATTTTGATTGTATATCCTCGAATTCTAGTAACATCTTGCCATTTTGAGAGAACAATTTAAGATTTTAAATTGAGTTTTTTTATTAAAGAAATATCACCAATTACCGGCTCCATCGTTTAAGTAAGCATGTTGCATAGAAAATATATTAATGTTTAAAAAACTAATAATTAAACAAGTTGTTCCATACCAATATAATATAAACTCTTCAATATAACACGATCACATCAGTTGGAAACCTCATTTTCAGTTTACAATATCAAATGCACAAATAAAATAATGTGTTGCTATTTCATTAAAAAAATCATGTATTATGGTATTTTATTTAGAATATTAATTAGAACAACATTGCATTAATTTATTGACATAACGAGAATAACAACAAACATACAAGTTTTTGGATATGATCAAGAAAAATGGGAGCTTTGAAACATTTTTCCATTTTTATTTTTCCTTTTATTGTTTTTCAGGACTTGCTAATTTTGCTTTGGTGGCAGCATATGGATTGGCTAAGGTGGTTATCACCGAACTTGTTTAAATGACCATTTTGTCCCTGTATGAGAACAATAATGAACATATAATATGGGTAAAGGAGGTAAAGTTACCAACATTACACCCACCTCTTTTTTGTTTTTATGAATTAAATTCCCAGATAATTATACCCACCTCAAATTATGGGGCAAACGGGTCGGATATTATTCGACCGTATGTAAATTCGTATCTGAAAATTAAATACAGATATCCGATATTTAAATATCTGTGCGGATAAGGATATGATTTTAAATGTTAATTACCCGTATCCGAAATAGTAGATAAATACCATATAGTTTACTATATATTATGAAAATATTTATATCTGATATTCGATCCATATCCGTTTTTATTCGTCTAATATCTGATCCGTATCCGTATCAAAAATTAAAAGCGAATACAGATATGATTTTCCAAAAATTAAAAACAGATATAAGTTTTTGGATATGATCAAGAAAAATGGGAGCTTTAAAACATTTTCCCATTTTTATTTTTCCTTTTATTGTTTTTCAGGACTTTCTAATTTTGCTTTGGTGGCAGCATATGGATTGGCTAAGGTGGTTATCACCGAACTTGTTTAAATGACCATTTTGTCCCTGTAATGAACATATAATATGGGTAAAGGAGGTAAATTATATTGTCCCAACATTACACCCACCTCTTTTTTGTTTTTATGAATTAAATTGCCAGATAACTATACCCAACCTCAGATTAGGGGCACAAACGGGTCGGATATTATTCGACCGTATCCGAATCCGTATCTGAAAATTAAATACAGATATCCGATATCAGAATATCCGTGCCGATACGGATACTGATATGATTTTAAATTTAATTATCCGTATCCGAATGGTAGATAAATACCATATATTTTACTATATATTATGAAAATATTTATATCCGTATTTATTCGTAATATCAGATCCGCATCTGTATTCAAAAATTAAAAGCGGATACGGATATGATATGCAAAATAAAAATATAATAATATACAAAATGCTTATATATAATTTTTCAACAACATAGATAATACTCAGTGAAGAAATATCATGAGTGAGGCTACGGTGCTATGCATAGCACGGATTGGGTCCGTACTATGGCTCAAAATTTGACTTTTTAAAATTCTAACGGTCGATCCGAACCATTCAACATGATTATAAAATGAATACGTATTTGCAAACCAAATTTTACATTTTTCGAATTTTTTTATTATTATTTTAGATAGGCTGTTTTTGGATGGTCCAGAATGTTCAGATCAAGTGATTTTCGAAAAAATAGTAAAAAATTCAAAAATGTAAGATTTGCAAGTACATATTCATTTTATAATCATGTTGAACGGTTCAGATCGACCGTTAGAATTTTGAAAAGTCAAAATTTGAGCCGTAACACGGACCCAATTGGTGCTATGCATAGCACCGTAGCCTCCGAAATTTTTATTTCTAATATTTTGGAAAAAAAGATAAACCAAATAACCATCGTTTTCTGACAATTATAAATCTAGCACGGCCGCAGAACACCGGAGCGGACCCATATGAGGGAGGCCGCAGAATACCGGAGCGGACCCCCATATGGGGCCGAACTATGCCGTAGCGGACCCGGGTCCGCAGAATGCCGGAGCGGCCCCTATTTTTTTTTTTTGATCTGATTCTGAAGTTGATTATGATTTTGTTTTGGAAATTTTCATCAAGTTTGTAGTGGAAATTGTGTGTAATTACTTATGTTTGAAATGTCGTTTAATCTGAAATTGTTGTTCGTCGTTTGTTTGATCAAAAGAAACATTACAATAGAACAAGGAGCCATATAAAGAAGCATACAATAGAACAATGCTAATGTTATCGGAAATTACAAATACGTCTAATGAACCGAAAATAAACAACATTTTTACGAGTACAATTAAAAAAGCAACATTAACTCTCAATCTCGTGCAGCTCGAGCAGCTCTGTTTTGTCTTTCTTGTGTATCTCGGCCGGCTTGGTGTCCTCTTCTCCTATTATGTAGAACGTCCATCCACATCGGAATTCTATCGTGCTGTCTTCTGCCCACAGAAATATTTTTTTCTCTGAACAAGGACCGGGCCATCGTGTTGAGGCCATTCCGACTGATTTCATAGACATGCCATTGAGCGCTCCATGTGTTGATCAGTGTATGAATGTGATAGTAGTGACTTACAAAGACGCCAGGGTCGATGCCTCGGAGACGACACACGGACAGAACATGAGAGCACGGTATTCTCTCCAATTGAGGCTTCTGGCACGTGCAAGTTACTGTGTGATCATCCCCGATTATCACCGTGTATTTGTAATTGGCCTTGGTAAACCGACCAGAATCGTCAGGTATAAAAGCGTGAACTCTCTCCTGTGTGGAGGTTACCTCGAACTCGTTGTTGTTTCCAAAGCCCCCCAGCGTCTTCATTTTATCGGACCTCTCGAACCGTTTGTTGATCAGCTACGAAAAATTAAAAAATAATAAAGAAGTCATATTTTTCTTTAACAAAGTTCATTAAAAATTATGAAGAAAGAACTACAAATAAAAGTACCTGATGCACACAACACGAGAATTGTTGACCTTGACTGACTTTCCATTCCGCTTTGGCCCTCCTTTGCGCAAACCATGTCATGCATTTGTAAAATGTGTCTTCAATTATTACTGCAACCGGTAGCTTACGAGAGGACCTGAAGACATTATTAAGCGACTCGGACCCGTTTGTAGTCATGATGCCCCAACGGTAACCACCGTCCAGTGCTTGGAATATCTTCCATGGTTTGGGGCACTCGTTCTCATCTTGATCCAAATATTTACCCACACCGTCCAGCCAATTGAGGGCAATGTCACATGCCTACCCCATTGCTTGCATTCCTTGCTCGTATCTCCTCATCTTCCTCTTAGCCACACATATTCTAAAAAAACGGATTGCCTTATCACTGCAACCGTTCTTCTTCATGTTCTCGGCTATGTGAGTAGCACAAAGACGGTGAACACATTGATCCTCATCCTCCTTGTTCCACCCCATATCATCTTGTTTGAACACCTTCTTGATACCATTTCCCCTATCATTGATGACACACATGAATCTGGAGCGGATTACATTACGGCGCAACCATTTCATGAACCACGCACAATCGTCATAACTCTCTGATTCTACCAGTGAAAAAGCCAACGGGAGGAGCTGGTTTTCAGCATCGTACCCGGTTGCAATCAACAGCTTGCCTGTGGTAAAACAATCAAATTAATTACCTTTAAGAGCCGAAATCAACTAAAATAAATAAAGTGAAAACAATCAAATTAGTTACCTTTATACCGGCCTGACAGGAAACATGCATCAACGGTGATGACCGGTCTGATATGTTGAAAAGCAGCTATGCACGGTCCAAATGCCCAAGCCGCCCTATGAAAATGCCTCCATGGTCCAGGTTCACCAGTGGGATATGAGGTCACCTCAAACAATGTTTCTGTCAATAAATTTAAAAAAATAAGTTCAATTTTGAATTTTTGATTGATAATGAAATGACGTAAAAAATGAAGGAACAATGTAGAACCTGGGTTGCTTCTTTTGATTGCCTCCAATAATGGAACTACAAGAGCGTATGACCCCTCCCAACTACCAAATTGACGGGCTATTGCCAACTCACGGCCACGCCACAGTTTGTTGTACGCCGGTATCTGACCGTTGTACCTTTCAGCAACAGCAATCCGGACAGCCTGAATACTCAAGTCGACATCGTTCCTCATGTGAGCGGATATACACTCGGCAACCATAGTAGCTGACAACTGGGCGTGATCTGTTCTTGTCGCATCCGCGTGGCATGAATGTTGTGTTGGGCACTTAGAGACACGCCATTGTGTTCCATAACCGGTGGCCCTTGCGAGTATGTACCACCCACAGTAACTGTCCCTGCACTTGAACCTAATTCTTGTGCGGTCACTGTGCGTATTCCTTATCTCTTTGTTGCATAGGATGTGAAACCTGGCAATTGCGCTCTTCATTGCCTCTTTTGAGTCATATGTTTGTCCCTCGGACAATTCATTCTCATACTCTGCCCTACTTCCAAACAAACCCGAATTGGCTTCCATAAACCCTGATGTGTCGTTGAAAGCATGAATCGGGTGCTGAAACCCGCGATCCATTATCTGAAACCCGCGATTCATCTTGAAAGTCCTTGGTTTGCCGAGCACAGGCCCGGTATCTTCCTGGTCAGACTGATCGCTCATACCCTCAGGATCAACAGGACCCCAATTTTCCTCTGCCTCTAGTATTTCCGGATCTACTTCTTTATCGGATTCATCCGAATTACAAGTTTGACCCCAATGAGCGGTCCGACTAGATGAAGGATGGTCAGTCTGGGATGGGGCTCGACGGGAGGGTCGGTCCCTCTGAACTGGGGCCCGACTACTGGACGGTTGGTCAATTTGGACAGGGGACGGACTAGAGCTGGATGAGTTACCCCGACTACGACCCTGGATTAACCTCATAACTGGGTTCGAACGCCGAGCTCTGGTAACCTCCACATATAGGTCAATTATCTTGTATGCACCTCCAGAAAAACTCATAGTTTGGTTGTACAATACCTGCCAGACTCCCTCATTTTGAATTGGAAATAGTTGGAACCAGGTTTGTGCCAAACTAGTCGGCATGCTAATTTTGGCATCAATTTTAAGGTCATACTGACCCTGATCTAACCCCAAATTCTGACATATACTTGATTTAAGTCCCAAATAATCAGTACCCGGCAATACCGGGATCACAGTAACAGGTCCAATACTATAGTAAACCCCATTAAGACCTGTTAAAACATCCCCACCAGTGTAGATGGATACCATAAGAGCCATTTTTTCAATCAAATACAGAAGAAACCTACAATTAAAAATTAACTAAATTAATTATTCTAATTTAATTATTGCTAAATTAATTATTCTAATTAAATTATTAATCTACTGAAATAAAAATAAAAAATTTAAAAGAAGAGAGAAAAAACTTACAGATCAGAGAGCTAACTCAGGAGAGAGAAGGTGTGAGAGTGTGGAATGAAATTTCGCTGTCATTTTCGGGATATAAAAAACAGGGGCCGCTCCGGCATTCTGCGGACCCGGGTCCGCTCCGGCATACTGCGGCCCCATATGGGGGTCCGCTCCGGCATTCTGCGGCCTCCCTCATATGGGTCCGCTCCGGTGTTCTGCGGCCGTGTTAGAAATAGAATTGTCAGAAAACGATGGTTATTTGGTTAATTTATTTTTTTAAAATGTTATAAATAAAAATTTCGGCCGTAGCCTCACTCAAATATCATTGTTGCAAACAAGATAGTCATGTTAATATAAATGTTATTTTGTGACAAATAAACTATGTGAAAATATAATTAACTGAAATGGAGTACGTATAATATTAATTTGAAAATTTGATGTAAATAATGGATATGGTTAGCCTTTCCCGTTACCTTATATTTTATTAATTTCCTTATACTTATCTCGTTATGGCTTTTATTTTCTTTAATTTATTCCACCGTTCTCTCTGATCATTTTCGAGAAACCTTGCTCTTTTTCTTTTTCTGCCTTCCTTTGTCCTTCTATATATCGGATTCGCCAAATGCAAATGGTCTCTTTGACCTAGCTCTTGTGATTGGATGACTTAGCTCTCGTGATTGGAAGTTACTAGCTAGGTGTGTGCTAATTAATGTTGAATCGTTGAACACCCTTCTCTTACTGGCATATGTACTGTGGAATGAGACTTAACAGGACTGTTCGGAACAACTGATATGTAATGGTTGATCGCTCTATTCGCCCTACGATATCAGGTGTGGGGTTATTGGATTAGTCTGAGATTCATGACTAGAAATTAAATCGTACCTCGCTTGATGCAAACCATTGCATATCGGATCTATATATCACATCTAACGGTTCGGATCGACCGTTTGGACTTTGAAAAACCGAAAACAACTTGGTTGCACGAGAAGCTTGATGCAAACGTTTTGATATTAACTACTCTCTCTATATATATTCTCAGCAGAAAAAAAATATGGACTGCTGGACATATGTGTAACGGTAGCGTGGGAATAATTAATTGGATAATTATCATTCATCAATTGCTGTTTTATTTTGAACTTTTATATTTAGCCCCCGAGTCTGTGTCCCCCGAATACTTTTCATGCAATTTTGGTCGATCTTCGTATAAATAATCATATTCATTTCAAAGAAATAATGGTCCAGTTGAATATTGTAATGTGCATTATAATTTAACTTGATCATCTTTGATAATCTTTCTATTTTGAGAAATTTATGAAAACTGATGATGGTTTCATGATAATTATTACATTCATTTCAAAGTTACATGATGGTGAAACATTTTACATAAGAAATAATAATAATAATAATAATAATAATAATAACAAAAAATTTGCGAAATGATTAATATTAATTGAAATAATTCAGTATTTAAAATTTTCTTCACAAAATGTATTCGCTAAGTTGGGCCTTATATAACTGAACTCATTTAACAAAAGAAACAAAGTTTTGAACTAAAAATTTCCTACCAGTCCCTGTAATAAAAACAAACAATTTATTTTCATACCATCATATATATTTATGAGGGTTCAAATACCTTCATTTTTCATGCCTCTACCATACCTCTATTTTTACAAACGTTAATAAATTAAAATTTAATTCAAAGCTTAAAAGTCAAAATAAAATCGTTAAATGTGATCTATGTTATTTTCTCTATGAGCTCATACAAACAAATAATCACATTTCAATTTTGTTTTTATGTGAATCAATCATTTTGAAAAATCAACGTCTAAAAATTATCCACATTAGTACGATTTTATAAACTCTCGATGACAATCAAAACAAAGTTGAAATGTCACAATTTTTACACGTGCAAAAATAAAATGATGTAGATCATATCTAATGGTTTTATTTTGACTTTTAAGTTTTAAATTTTAGGTTATTGAAGTTCTGAAAAATAGAAGCATAATGGAGGCACAAAATGAAGGCATTTGAATTCTCCTCTATATTTATATAGTCCTCTGTCGCGGGTTAGCGCATGAAATTCTTACTCTAAAATTATATCTTTCAAATATTAATTGTTGTCGAAAAATGTCTTATAGCTGATAAATTTTTCATTTTTTTTTCATTTTAGTTAATGGTAGTTTGAATATGAGTATTATTGTTCAAAATAGCTATATAAAGATGTCAGAACGCACTATGATAGTTCATAAAATGCATGAAATGACAAGTATTTTACAAAACTGTTATTTTTCAGTGGTTCAGAATTGTCTAAAAACACATATGTTGAACGGTTTGGATCGACTGTTTGAACTTCTAAATTTCAAAATTAAATTGTTGTAAGATATTGTAACTTACAAATGTTACAAGTCCTCAAGAGTAAATTGTTTAATTATTTAAAAAAAAATAAGGCACAGTCTAATAAAAATAGGTGTTCATTCTATCTCAAAGAGTTTACATTTTTCAAAATTTAGGAATTAAAATAAATTCGTACGGAATAGCTATTAGAGCATCTTCATCCCAGCAGCTCAAATTAGTTTTTAAATAACTGTTAATCACTTTTTAGAAATTAAGGTCTTTAAAGTTTCTAACTCTCACATTCGTGAAATTAATTTTAGAATTTTTATTAAGCCACGTCAGCAACAAATTAAAAAGGAAAAATAATTTGAGCCAATTATTTAGTCAGTATGGAATTTATAAATAGTTTCTTAATAAGAAATTTTACAGTATAATTTTTAAATAAGAAACTCTTCTACATCTCTGAAGCTGAATTAAAAATTATTATATTAAATTAGAAATTCTAATAATATCAGGATAAAGATGTTCTTAGTGCTTTTCTTTTTATCTTAATAAATAATTATTTTTAGTGTAAAGGTCAGACAAAAGCGTTTTGTGTGAAGAGGAGAGACAGGGCCCACCATGTGACCGGGGCCCACATCGTTGGTTCAGGTCATAGTGACAAACAAAAGCTGCTTGGAGACTTGTTGGTGTGTTTGAATTTGTTACGAAAGCTACTTTTGTCTTCTTTTTTTTTTTTTTCATTTCCAGCGTGTGTCATCATTTGTAACAAAACCGAACAAATTCTTCCTGAAAAGAGAAACAAGTAAGGAATAAAGTTACTAAAATATATGTTCTTCACAGAAAAGTAAAAATTTAAAAATTAGCTATTGTAATAAACTGAATTATAATTTTTTTAGGATGAGTCGGAGTTAAAACTTACAAATGACCTCTAACAATAATATGCATTAAATTTCTATTCTGCCACTTTTCATAAATAAAATAATATCTTTGTCACGTTAACAATATATCCCCTTATTTTTACATACTCTACAAAAATAGCAAATTTACCCTCCGTTTTGAAAGAATTTCAAATACACTCTAACCGCTCCTCAGTGGGGCAGTTTGCTCTGGAACCTGCCCGCTCCTCAGTGGGGCAGTCTGCTGCCTGTACCAAACCGCTCCACTGAGGGGCGGTCAGTTATAAAACCCCTATGTAAATAACAGTATGAACTCGTTGGATGGTAAGAGTACCGTCAAGCAATTAATCGGGAACAATCGGGAATAATCAGCCATAATCGGAAATAAGCGGCCGATTAGTCGAAAAACGTAACAGTTTGATTACTGTCAACGACTAATTGACTGATTAATCGGTCTAAGCGGATGTTTTTTACAACACTGGTCTTTACCACTAGACCAAAAGCTGATTTTCAGATTGAACCTGTACTTGTATAAGAAAAAACAATGAAATAATATTTTCACATCAAAGCGTAAAAACAGCTAGTAATTTATTTAAAAAAAATGTCGGTCTTATAAGATACCCATCAAGTCCTTTACTCAAAATATCCATTTTGCTTTCGAAAACCAATCAAATGTAAGACCGATATTTTTCGGAAACAAGTTACACCATATATATTGGATGAGGAGGGTTCAAATGCCTCCATTTTTCATGCCTCCACCATGCCTCCATATTTTAAAACTTTAATAACTCAAAATTTAAAACTTAAAAGTCAAAATAAAACCGTTGGATATGATCTACATCAATGTGCTCATAAAAAATTATCACATTTCGATTTCGTTTTTACGTGAATCAATAAGTTGAAAAATCAACGTCTAGAAATTATCCACATTAGTATGTTTTTTTACAAGCTCTTGATGACAACCAAAATAAAATTAAAATATCATAATTTTTTACACGTGTATAGATAAAATGATGTACACCATATCCAACGGTTTTATTTTTACTTTTAAGTTTTAAAATTTGAGTTATTAAAGTTTTAAAATATGGAGGCATGGTGGAGGCATGAAAAATGGAGGCATTTGAACCCTCCTCATATTGGATATATTGAAAATAGTTAACATTATCATACTTGAAATTTAGTATGCCTGAAAGATCTGATTCTAATTTTCTGCATTTATGGTATTTTCTTGTGCATGAACAATTCCATTTTTTTTTTCCTTTTTCGTTGAATATCTCTTATATAACCCCAAATATGGAGTCCATATCCTCGACGGTACCGTAAAAGATTCCCTTTTACAATTAGCTATTTACGGTTAAGATTAACTCTCATCCGGTTTGGGATTCGGGCTGACTGAGGGGGCAGTATTATTGGATTTTGAGAATCGTGCCAAGTTAAAAAGAACGGTCCAGATCAAGTAATTGTAAAAGATTCTCTATTACGGTACCGTCGGTGATATGAATTCCCAAATATGCAGTACAAACCTATACATAAAGAAAAAAAATAGTGAACAAATGAGTAAATTAATTTACCAGACGACTAGAAATTTCACGCAAAGCCTCAGTCAAGCGAGAAAGGAAGTCACGCAATGCCTAACCCATGTAACAAATTCGGAGAAGCTATGACAGGGAGCGATGGAGAGATGGCGCGAGAGAGAGGATCTGTCAGACGGCTCGCTAAGAAAGAGACTCCGGTAAGGAGAGA
This sequence comes from Carex parvula, assembly GCA_025461045.1. NCBI lineage: Eukaryota > Viridiplantae > Streptophyta > Magnoliopsida > Poales > Cyperaceae > Carex > Carex parvula. The sequence goes on along the minus strand of JAJGRW010001007.1, from coordinate 61,310 downwards.
GCCGGCAGAGAGTTTGCGCGCGCGAGAGAGGAGAGGGGTGGACGCGACGGAACCAACTCCGCTGCTCGCCAAATAGGCGAGCAGGCCCTGCTTTTCAAAATCGAACCGTTCATCTGTGTTGAGATCCGTGCATGAAAAAAATTCAACGGGCTGATTTTGAAAAGCAGGGCCTGCTCGCCTATTTGGCGAGCAGCGGAGTCGGATCCGGACGCGACTGGGACAGAGCAAAATAAAACTGGCGTATAGAGCAAATGGATTTCTTTGATTTATCGGGTCCGACTGGGAAAAAATGAAATTCGATTAGAAATACCGTTAATTTTCGCAATTGAAATCCTACGGTAGATCTGCCCATCGGAACCAAACCAGGTTTGATGGGCATCGGACCTACACTAATTCCCTAATATTTATGTTGTAATATGAGTAGGGTTAAAATGCACCATTGGTTTTGTGCTTCAATCATGCTCCATGTTTTTTTCTCCGTTTTTAAAGTTTGAACAATCGATCCGAACCGCTCAATATGATCTTTGTATTAAATGTGCTTGGAGACAAAATTTTATATTTTTTGGAATTTATTTTACTAATTTTTTAGTTAGGTACAAAATCACTGTTTTCAGAAGATTATGGACCATCCAAAACAGTGATTTTGTACCTATCTAAAAAAAATAGTAAACAAATTTCAAAAAATATAAAATTTTGTCTCCAAGCACATTTTAATATGAAGATCATATTGAGCGGTTCGGATCGATTGTTCAAACTTTAAAAACGAAGAAAAAGACGTGGAGCATGATTGGAGCACAAAACTAATGGTGCATTTTAACCCTACTCGTTGTAATATACTAGTATGTCATGAGGTAATCTGTGTTGACCAAACCTTATAACCCAACTATTTTAAGACAAGTAGCTATACTAACAATTAATGCTTAGAAGCTTAGTTTTACAATTGCAGTTTTACAGGCGAAAAGAGAGGAAATTATTTTAGGGACATGGCTATGTTTAATATTTAAATACAATTCTGAAAATTTGTTGAAAGTAGATATGCATGATCAGATTCACTGAGAATTGTGGGCTTGATCAAAACAAGGCCTGATGCAAATAGACACATTAATCAGAAAATTAAAGCTACAAATGATACAAATTTGATTTAAGCGCTGAAATCATGGCCCGTGTAGCTCTTTTGTAGGTAATCACATTATTAGCCCTGACCAGTTGGCCCTATATAGAGTGGAAAAAACGTGTCGTGCCGTGCCGTGCCAAAGTTTAAAAAGATGAACACAGCACGCGAATGATCACAGCACGGGACACACGAGTCACGGCACGTAACTGATACGCGTGCCGTGCCGTTCGGTGTCGTAACCGTGCTGTTCCGTGACGGAGCCGGCTCCGCTGTGCCATTTTTCCCACTCTAGCCCTATATGTCATTCATGGAAGCAGTGTAGGTCTGATACCAAATTTTGATTATACAGAAACATTTGTTGAACAAATTATGATTAAAGCAGAAATTGATAATAATATAACATTTATTGGTTTTATCTTGTTCTGTATACAAACTATTAAAGCTGTATTTTTATGCATCCAATTGAGCCTGACAGAATGTTACCAGAAACATGAACATCAAATAAAAGCCTATATATAATGTAAGTATTGGAATCTCAACATGTAAAATAAATTGACAAACACTTTGTAGTTTTTACCAATCAATAGCATAAATTATTCTTATCAAGTTACATTTTTCAAAATCAACCATGAATAAAAACATCCTTAAATTTATAAAAAAACCTCTTCCGATTTCAGTTGTCATCTCTTCTACCTAAACCTATATACCAACATATATAAATAGAATTATAAAAACCTCCTACAAACAAAATCAATTCTAAAAATAAACAAAAAGGACATTTCTTGAAAGTTATCACTGCAATTTAGAATTTAGTCATGATAAAATTAATAATATTTGTCAAAACACCTTTACCAGAACAATGTAAGTATCTGATTCTTAAACAAATATTGAGGAGGTCAATATAAACAACTGGTTTTCAAATGAAAAAAAGTTATTTGGCAGTTGCAATTCTTACAATGCAACAACAACACACAGCAAAACACAGCTACAATGGTCTTTTTCTGACAAACTGAGGCGGATAAGTTTAAGAGGCTGACATGGGTGCCAGCGTACCAGCAAAAGGAGATGTAAACAACGGAACTGGTACGTGACTGGTACGGTCCACTGGCTGGTACGAATGATCGCACACTGGTACAGAACTCATTCTATCTACTGATAAGGAAGGCATGTTCATACAAGAGATATGTTTTGGAGATGCTTTGAACCACACTGGGGCTCAAAGAGACACCTACAAAATTGATTTTGTGGTTCTGGCTCAAGCAATTTTTACATTTTGTTCTCTTTTTTATCTTTTAATTTTATTTTTTGTTTCTTATTTTCAGCTTAACGATAGAGGATCCTCAGACACTTGAGTTCTAATTTTTCCTTTTTGCAATTGCATTATAGAAATGACTGAGGTAAAAAAAGAAAAAAAAAAATTAAGCATTTGAAACCTTGATCCTCAAAGAAAGCGTTTTTAGCCACTCATATGATTGTAATTTGTTTGGGAAGAGACTTATTATATGGTACTTCTACACAGGGATAAGTTTTTGTTTTTGTACTTTTGGAAGGGGCAAAAGGAATAATGTTCTTTTTTTTTATATATGCTAAGGAATAATGTGTTTAATAAAGGTCGGATAATATTGAATTTGAATTGTAAAATAATAGTTGTGGCATACATCTCACCCATATTTAATTGGCGTGCATCCAACTATCTAAAACTAAACTAAACTAAAATATATAATATAATATATTAGGAAAAAAAAAAAAAAAAAAAAATATTGTGGTCAGAACCTTCTTCCTTGAGAGAATTAGGATGAGCCTCTTGCGTAGAGACGCTTCAGAGGCGATTCAGAGGCGATTCCTCTCGCCAAATCAATTTGGACCTCTCTCTGAGCTAGATCATGCCTTCCAGACTTTTTCTGGAGCTCTCACGTCAGCCATGGCGATGTTCCATGGGCCAGGACACAGCGTGCGGGTTGAGAGCAACTTCACGCGAGGCAGAACTCGGCGTAGAGACGATGATTCGAGTTTCGTTCCAGATCGCCTCAGTAGATCTCAGCTCGTTGGATTAAAGCTCGCTGAACTCAAGGCGGCTTCTTCTCCGTCTCGCCCTCTGTGCTTTCACTGTGGAGCTCCAGGTCACATAGCCACTCAGTGCCGTAACGCCACCCTGTGCTTCGTGTGTAATCGATTCGGTCACAGATCGCCGGAATGTGGATCGCTGACCGCTCAACCAGCACCGCGAGCTCTGATACCGTACTACCAGGTATCGGTTAGGGGTTCAATTAAGGAGTTGGAGCTGGAGTTATCCGAGCTTAAGCAAGAATTGGCGAGGGTGAGACAGAGAAGAGCTGAAATGGAGCTCGCCTTGACAGGTATCACTAGTCAAATTCATCCAAGTGAGACTCAATTGACAGCGATTGTGGCTGCTATAGCAGCACGAAAAGGGGAATTGAGTTTTAAACCAGATAACCAGCCACAAGACGAATCTGATAACGGGTTTAGGATTGGGGAACTCACTAAGGGGAAAGAGACGGATTGTACAGCCGCTTTTGTGACTGATCCTAGCTGTAGTCAGAATTCAGAAACCGATGAGAATAGATCTCAAGCGATAGCGAATGAGAAACATGAAACTGAGTCCATACAAGATGTGAAGGTGGTGAAAGCCATGGTAGGTGTCGATGTTGCCTCGGGGTTGTGTGAAGTTGATGTAGAGACATCTAGTACCAGTAACTCCCACAACCAAGAGTCCAATAGGGGCGACACTGTACCAGTAAATCCAGTAAATGCTCGGTACAGTACCAGTAACCCTGTACCAGTAAACCCAGTGACAGAAACCTTCCAGGAAGTTGTTGTTAGTCAGCTCACTCGAACTAAAAAGATGAAAGGGCTGAACAAAGTGAACAAAGTGACTCTTAGTAGAGAAGAAAACAATGTCCAATTCAAACGAGTTGCAATGAAGGACACTGAAAGAGCAGAGAAGAAAGGGCACACTTCCAAGAAGATTGCAGGGCTGTGGCTGCCAGCCAACTGTGCTCGCTGGCACCTGGAGAAGAACTACCTCAGATGAATATGCGGGGCTGCAGCGTCTTCTGCAGTAGAGAATTGAAGACACATACAAATTCTTTTTGATATAGATAGATATACCTTCAGCCCTCTTCTTAGGCTTAGGATCAGCCATATATGTTTTTTGTTGTTTAGATTTGCTTCAGACTTTGCAGTGGTGGTGTTTTGTTTTTTGTTTTGAGGTGTTTCTTTACTATTCTTGCATGCAGTGCTACTGATTTTTGTAATTATCCAATTCAGCAATGAAATGGGCTTAATGCCTCTTTTAAAAAAAAATATATATAATATATTAGATAAATATGATACTAGGATTTAGTCCTTGAAGGAGAAAATTTGTATATTTTTCTGAACTTTGAGAAATTATTCAAAATGGTCCTTGATCTTTTTCTTTCTCTTCATCATGTACCGTCTGACTAAAAGCATGACAGTTGGCGATATGATAGAGATTAGAGAACGATTTGAACAAATAAACTCATATATAATTAAAAAGATATGATAGAAATTTTACTTATATCATATTATCATAATCATATAGTACCCAAACATTTTAAAGGCATATATATCATATAGCTTGCTTTCTACCAACATTCCTTGGCTTCTCCCTCTTAATACACCATTCATTGTTTGGTAATAATACTCCTTTGTTTAAAAGATAGAAAAAATTAAGAGATGAGCAAATGCATGGGAGAATGCCTAATTTCAAGAATTCCTTTTCTCTTGGCAATTCTCTTCCTGGCCTCAGCATTCTCCGGGGATCATGGCATCGCCGGCGTTACAGCTAGCAACATACGCCGGCATCTTCTCTCAGACTACGAATTCGCGAATCCACATCTCAAGGATGCATACATTGCCTTGCAGGCTTTAAAGCATGCCATTCTATCCGACCCCTACAACATGACCGCCAACTGGGTGGGCCCCGATGTGTGCAACTATAACCGTGTGTTCTGTGCACCGGCCCCCTATGACCCATACCTCACCGTGGTAGCAAGCATTGACCTAAACCATGGTGACATTGCCGGGTACTTGCCAGAGGAGCTCGGCCTCCTTGTCGACCTATCTGTATTACATATCAACTCAAATCGGTTTTGTTGCACATTGCCGTCTAAGTTCGACCAGCTCAAGTTACTCCACGAGCTCGACCTCAGCAACAACAAGCTCTCAGGTAAATTTCCCGAAGTCCTTCTTCGGCTTCCTTCCCTCAAGTATTTGGACATAAGATACAATGAATTTGAAGGTTCCGTGCCCAAGGAGCTTTTCGATCTCTCTCTAGATGCCATATTCATAAACAGCAATAGATTCGAGTTTGAGATACCTGACAACATTGGAAACTCTCCGGTGTCGGTGATCGTTCTAGCTAATAATAAATTCAGTGGTTGCCTGCCTTCCGGCATTGCCAACATGTCAAACACGTTGAACGAGATAATTCTCATGAACAATGGCCTCAATTCATGCATCCCATCTGAGTTCGGGTTGCTTAAATCTCTTACCGTGCTCGATCTCTCCCTCAACAACCTTGCGGGCCCACTGCCCGATCAATTTGGCAGTTTAGAGAAGATCGAGGTACTCAACTTGGCACATAACAGGCTCACAGGGAGCGCACCTGACTCGATCTGCTCTCTTCCAAAACTGACGGACCTCAATATCTCCTACAACTATCTAACAAGCGAGTCATCGGCGTGTCTCCATCTAAGTTCGTATGCTGATGAATTAAACTGCATCCAGGGACAGCCAAATCAGAAATCCGAGGGCGAGTGCAAGGCGGCTTTGTCGAATCAAGTAAATTGCAACTCATTCAAGTGCAAGAAGTGTCCTTATTCAGAAGTTTCACCTGAAGACAGGTACGTTTCACCTCCGCCGCCACCGACTTCTGAAGTATCTCCTGAAGATCGGTACCTTTCACCTCCGCCACCACCTCTCGTAATTCCTGTCTGGACTTATGGATCACCACCACCTCCATCCCGGTAATGATTACCATGTATGAAAATCTTGTTAGTGGTTTAAAGGTGTGAAGTTGGATCTTGTAAATTTTATATCTTTCCTTTTATTTTTGGTGAGACTATTTATCATACAAACAAATGGCATGAGAAACAAAAGTGATTGATCATAGAGTGTACAATTTTTTATTTTTTTTAGTAAAATGTATGATCTTATTCAGTTATTTGTCTTCTCTTGTTAAAGCTTTCCCTGCATTTTTTTCTTAACTTTAAATCATGTTTCTTGAATTACTTTTTTTGTGCACCAAACAATTTGAGTATTTTATAAAATTTCTTCCTGCTCCCCATTATTTTTACAGGATAGGGATAGTCCATTGAGCTGATACAATTAGCTAGTGACCACAAAGTTGTACTTATTGAAAAAATTATTACATTTGTGACAGATTTTGTTTAGTTGACAAAAAAATTGACGTAATTATTCATTGAAGACACGAATAGAATTAAGCTATATATATATATATATATATATATAGACACACACACACTTCATGAAAGTTGAGACCAATTGCTTGCATTGCATGCTCAATTTAGAAAGAGAAGATAGCCGAAATTTTTATACATAAGAAAATAAAAAAAATATTAAAAATAAGAAATGCACCGTGGGAATTTGACAAAAAGAAAGGCAGTAGGAGGTCATGACGCCATGGCACATCTCAACCCAAAAATAAATAATATATATATATAGAGGAGGGTTCAAATGCCTCCATTTTTTGTGCCTCCACCATGCCTCCATTTTTAAAAACTTTAATAACTCAAAATTTAAAACTTAAAAGTCAAAATAAAACCGTTGGATATGATCTACATCATTTTATCTATGTGCTCATAAAAAATCATCACATTTTGATTTTGTTTTTATGTGAATCAATAAGTTGAAAAATCAACGTCTAGAAATTATCCACATTAGTACGTTTTTTAAAAGCTCTTGATGACAACCAAAACAAAATTGAAATGTCATAATTTTTCACGTGCATAGATAAAATGATGTAGATCATATCCAACGGTTTTATTTTGACTTTTAAGTTTTAAATTTTAAATTATTAAAGTTCTAAAAATGAAGGCATGGTGGAGGCATTTGAACCCTCCTCATATATATATATCTATGGGACGCCATGGCCCATGGCTCCCACATAGGTTATCTATTATCATTTACAAATAAAATATTTAGAAAATTAGAAAACGTTTATTAACTTCCAAAAATAAGTCGATGACTTCTCAAATGAAAAAATACCAAAATCTAACATGTTGTATTTTTTTTTTATAATTTTAATTACATATACTTGAACACACAAAATTTTATCATCTTTATTATTATTGAAATAAATTTTAGAAAAAAAATTGTTCTACCAAGATTTTTTGACTAATCCCAATGAAGTGTCATCATTAGAGATAGGAATTAAGTCATTTACACAAATTTAATGACTTAATTTCAATGAACAAATCTCAATAACTAATCCCAGTGACTTATTTCCGTTGCAAAAAATTTTGAAATTTTGACTAATCCCAATGAACAAAATTTTTTGGCACGTCTCAATAACTAATCCAGATCAAATTTTGACTAATCACCTAATCACCTATGGGATCAAATTTTACATTTTTTGAATTTTTTTACTATTTATTAGGATGGGTACAAAATTAAATGGTCTAAATTTGACTAGTTTTTGTAAAATACTTAATAAATAGTAAAAAAAAAATAAAAAAATGTAAAATTTGATCTGGAAGCACATTCTATTATGGAGATTATGCTGAACGGTTTGGATCGACGATTTGAAATTTGAAAATGTAAAAAATGGTTGTGGTAACTTTGTTGTAACTCAAAATTGTGCTAACTAGATCCCTCCTCATATATATATATATATATATATATAGAGTATGGCTAATGTGCTTCCTCTATAACTTCGGTCTCGTGCTTCCGGGGACATATCTTAGTGTTTGATGTTCAAACAACAAATTCAAACCGTTAGATGTTCAATCTATATTAAAATGTACTTGGAGACCAAATTTTACATTTTTTGGAATTTTTTTACTATTTATTAAGCCACTTTGAAAATTCCAAATCCGGGTGAACAGTAAAAACAGTCTGGACCATATGATCTGGAATTTTCAAAGTGGCTTAATAAATAGTAAAAAAATTCCAAAAAATATAAAATTTGGTCTCCAAGTACATTTTAATATAGATTGAACATCTAACGGTTTGAATTTGTTGTTTGAACATCAAACACTAAGATATACCCCCGGAAGCACGAGGCCGAAGTTCTAGAGGAAGCACATTAGCCATACTCTATATATATATATATATATATATATATATATAGTGCTTGGCTATTATGCTTATATAAGCATATGCCCACATATGCTTAAATGAGCATTTTTGCGTTTCCAATGTTCAAATGGTCGATCCGACCGTTCATCTTGTTCTCCATATTAATATGTGCTTGGAGACCAAATTTTACATTTTTCTGAATTTTTTTACTATTTATTAAGCCACTTTGAAAATTGCTGATCATATGGTCCAGAATTTTGGAAACACTGTTTTACTGTTCACCCAGATCAGCAATTTTCAAAGTGGCTTAATAAATAGTAAAAAAATTCAGAAAAATGTAAAATTTAGTCTCCAAGCACATATTAATATGGAGAGCAAGATGAACGGTCGGATCGACCATTTGAACATTGGAAACGCAAAAAATGAGTTATAAGCATATGTGGGCATATGCTTATAAAGCATAGTAGCCAGCTCCATATATATATATATATATTTTTTTTGTTTTTTGGGTTGAGATGTGCCATGGCGTCCCACAGGGACGTCATGGCCCCCTACTGCCTTCTCATTTTTCAAATTTCCACGGTGCATTTCTTATTTTTAATATATTTTTTTTTTTCTTATGTATAAAAATTTCGGAGAAGATAGCTAGGCGAAATAAAATAGGAAGAAGGCTTAATGCTTTGGTGACTAAAATGCAACCCTGATAATTTAAAAATCAAATGAATCTGAATTAGATCCAAATCCAAAACAATTGGAACTCGGTGATCCAAATTCCAAACCATACTCAAAAATAATCCATTTTGTTGATTTCTACCTATATGAAATGGAGATTTAACTCATACCGCAAGACCCACAACTCAAATTTACTTAACAATTGAGAATTTCACGTCAAGAACCGATTCTCTCGTTTAAAATCAAGCAAAAGAGGTCTCTCATATTTTTCTCTCTAGAATCACACTATCTAAAGGAGTTTATATATGTTATTATGCATTTTTGGGGAGAGAGGGGAATTGATTTATATAAAGGTTGGATGAAATATTATTGTGTTCTGATCTCTATATCAGAACTTAAAACAGTGCACAAGCGTATGGTTCACATAACTCATGAATGATTGACTATTTTCAGTTCATTTTTGTTTCCTTGATTCATTTTAAATTTCAATGTACGCAACATGTCTTGACAAGATACTACTTGTGATAAAACAAAATGAAAGTTCAAATGTTTTAATTGCACAAGACAAAAATCAAGAAAAAAAAATACACGTATACATAATTCAATATACTAAGAAAATAAAAACAAATGAATATTTCTGAAAAATAAATACAGAACATATAAATGATCAAAGAGGTAACCTAAAATGGCCAATCAATCAAGTGATATCTATCAAGAGGCTTCTTTTTACCCTTTCTTAAATCTTTCATGACTCTAGAGCTACAAGTCCTGCCAAGATTAACACCATCATCAAATCAGAAAATGCACTGTAAGTATAAACAGTATTGACTGGAGTACCAAAAAAGGGAAACATCCTAAGCCTTGTGAAGAGATACATGACAGAGGTTCTAACGTCCTTCGATCTAATTGCCATTAGACACCTACATGAATATAACCCAAGAATTAAAGACAAGTAACTTATCTGAAATATAAACAGATAAAATATGCCTAGTTTAACAAGTAAAATTCAGTACAATCTCAAGTTTATCCTTCTTTAACTCAACTGTGTGGAGTCTAATTGATGCTTCAAGGCAAAGTAAATGGTACTTGAAGCTTAAACAGTAAGCTCACTCCAAAACTCAAGCATCTCTCAATACTAAGCCAAGTTTTTATCTTAATTGTTGGGTCAATTACAAACAACCAAAACAAGAGTCCACTAACAGAGAACAGTTTTACATTGGGTCACATCTAGCAATTCATAGGCTAATCAACCTAGAGACAGTTCAGGCCAAAAATGGACCCTACCTATACTCAACCCAAACCAGAAGTAATATTGACAATACTATGACAAAGATTTTCTTCAATGCTCAATAATAACTATTCTTTATCAAAACAACATTATGATAAAATCCTTAACATACAACAAAATTTAGTAACAACTATTATAACTGAGGTCTTTACCCAACCAGTAATTGATCCCCAAATGAACCAGTCCAACCAGAGGTATTTCTCTAACAAAGAATAACATGAGAAAATACAACCAATATAGGAATTGATACAAAGACTTACTCGAACGAAGCCGAGTCAGAGGTATTTCTCTAAGTTCACGCTTGATGCATAACCATTCACCAAGTAAAGACATACTCGCTAACCCAATAAGGTTCACAACCCACCATGTCAGAGAAACAGGCCAACCACCATATATTAAGCATATGAAGAGATGTATTATATATAAGGTCGCAGAGAAATCAAGACACTTCTTTGCTCTCTCTATCACATATAGCATATACCCAGCTCTATTGGAAAGGAAAGAACAAGAAAAAGAAATGAAAAATTGACCATTTGTTTCGATTTTATGTTTAATTTCTGTTTAAGTAGGGTATTTACAAGCATTAAGGTTAATAACGGTTTATCTTTTGGTGGTCTGCTTTGCCTGATTCTATGTTGGTTATAAAAATGTTCTGGTACCAACTGCTACAATGATCTTTTAGAAATACTGTGAGTTACAAACAACAAGGTCAACAATCAATAAGGATTTCTTAAGTTGGTCCAAGCAGAATTGATGCATCAAAGTCTCTCCCGAACAACAAAAGTTTCTACCAAGTACCCAGGATTGAAGAAACAATATATAGATTGATTCATATTAATTGTTATAAAAAAAAATGGAGATTAGAGTTACCCCACAATAGAACTGAGCAAGAAGGAGACAATCACGAAGCAACCGGTCACAGTAGAAATAGTAAGCGTAGAAAAATCAAAGAAATATACAAGGCTCATATGCTCGACACGTGTACCGACCAGTACGGACATGAACAGCCCGACAGTCAGGTAGTACAAACACTGGAGGCAGACGATCTGAGCCAAAATCAGCCATGGATCCCATACTAGCGCTCCGTAAAACATTTCCAACCAATTCAATATGTTAAAAGCCAATTTTGTGCCTTTCAGCCCAGTTCTTGATCCCAGCCGCAAACCCTAGCGTACGCAAATCCGCATCCAACAGGATATGGCCTCCATTTCAATTCAATCAAACGAGTAAAACTGTATTCGAATTCCAGGAGGGAAGAAAAAGCGTTGCAAATTAGATTTTGGATCAGGAGAGAAGGTTTGGTAGAGAGAGCAGATGGTGATTCTTCGATCTTCGCTGAGAAGAGAAGAGAAGAGAAGAGAGAATATAATTTGGTTCCGTGTAGATCTCTAAAATTTGTAAAGCCAAAAGATGGAGAGAGTTCTAGTTTAAGGACCGTCCGATCTTAATCATACAAACATCTGTTGACATCTTGGGTCAAATGCAAGATCTTATTCTGTACCATACGATTTAAATCGGACGGTAAAGGATTACACAAAACAAAAGCCCATATTTTGCGATAGTAGTTTCGTAATTAACTAAGAACTGAAGGACTCAGGTAGAAAACCTAGCAACTTAGCTAAAACCCTTTCTCCGTTCTTCTCCCTCACTCTCGCCACTAGTCTCTAGTCTCTCTCCACCGTCAGATGTCGATCCTACGGCGCACATATCAACCCCTCCTCTTTCTCCGCCACCACATCCGTCCCCTTTCAGCCGCGGCACCTATCCCCTCCGACCCGTGTGCACCCTTTTTCGACCCGCTAGCACCTCTCGATTACTTACCGGGTTTCCCTCGACCCGATCCGAAATACGACGAGAAGATTCTTGCCATACCCCGGAGCAGCTCAGGAAAGAACATTTCGGCTAAGGAGAGAAAGGCGGGTCGTGTACCCGCTATAGTGTTTGAACAAGAGAATGGCCAGGAGGGAGGTAACAAGAGGCTTATATCTGTTGAGGCGAAGCAGATTCGCAAGCTGGTAGATCACTTGGGAAGATCTTTCTTTCTCTCCAGGCTTTTTCAATTGGAGGTTTGGTCAGAGTTTCATGGGTCTGGGGAATTAGTAGAGAAAGTTCGAGTCTTGCCTCGATTGGTGAGTTCGATTTTATTCTCTTTTTATTTTGATGGTATTGATGGCTGTACCAGTTGGTACTAATTCGGTTCTGGTGGCAATTTATGATTGATTGGTTTGATTTGATTTGTGTTTAATTGGTTTTATTTAGGTTATAAGGGTTTGTCTATTTGAATAATTTGCATTGAAATTCCTGTTAGGTGTTACCAATTTACTCTTCCCTACTCAGCAATGGCAACTTACAACTTTTACAATTCCAGTGCTTGTTGTTTTACCAAAATCCACCAGACCTGGGACAGAATTTCATATTCTTAAATTTATCTGAAACATATTACATTCTGTACATGGTGATCGATTTGATTGTACAATAGTACTGTTAAAGTTACTATTGTTTGTCACGTGGCAGATACATCTCCATGCAGGAAATGATGCACCACTAAATGTAACATTTTTGAGAGCTCCTTCTTCAGCATTGCTGAAGGTAGATGTACCTCTTGTTTTTAGAGGAGAAGATTCTTCCCCTGGTCTTAAGAAAGGTCTCTCTCTCTGTTCTCTCTCCTTCTTTTCCACTCTCCAATCCTAATTCTCTCTCAAAGAAAAAAAAAAAAAAAGAGGTTTTACTTTGAAAAGAAAAATGTTACCAGTCATTGTAAATCAGCTCCCGCCAGTTGGGTACCAGTAGGTGTTAACCCTAAATCCAGGGATCACTGGTTTTGATCTAACATCTAGAAACCTTGAATTAACCCTCATGAAGAATCAAAATTTTAATTTACATCTACCTTTCCCCATATTTCTAATTGGCACATTTACTGTAGACGGATAAATGAACTGAAATGAATAAATATTTCAGGTGCATACTTCAATACAATAAAAAGGACGGTGAAATATTTATGCCCAGCTGATATCATACCCCCTTATATAGATGTGGATGTAAGTGGATTGGATGCAGGTGACAAAATAGTCATTGGTGACCTAAAGGTGCATCCCGCACTTAAACTTCTTCAATCACCCCAACAACCTGTTTGTACCCTGATGGGTGCTCGGGCAACGGACCAGGCAACGGACCAGAAGAAATCCAAATAATTTTTAACATGATTTTACCTTTCTTTGTTAGAAAAAGCATTTTGTTTTTCAAATTTTTGAGCCAAGTTAAAGCTAGAAGTAGTGTCCTTTGAGAAAGGTGGCTTGGATGCTCTTTAATTAGAGAAGGGGTTTTTATTTTATTTTTCTTGAATAAGAGCATGACTGTATAAATTGAGGTGGTCTGGATTTCTTTTATTATTTTTGTTTATTTTGATGCAAATTTTAGCTCACTACTTTACTTTGAGATGCAATGGTTTGATATCTTTCATTCTTTAACCAGCTGTGCATATTTTATGTTAAAAAAAAAAATTAGCAAAACAAAATATATCTGCAATCTTATAGCAAGAGTCCTGCTTGTGTAAAATTCATAAATACAATGCTTAAATGGGTACATAAAGAGCCGTTAGAAATATCAAACAAAACTTAACGGCTCTAAACAAAATCTGCTGAACAAATATTTTATGATAAATGGGAAGAACTTACTTCCCAAAAAAATAAGGAAAAATAAAGTTTTAATGAAGCAAATGATACTATAAAACCTTCAAAAATGTTCATGAGATTCTTTGCTGGCATCGAATCGCTCTTAGCAATGGATGACCTTCTTCTACTTTATCTTGCTCAAGTGGATGAATTATTCATTGATAGGTAGAAAAATGGGACCGTCGTGTTTGTGTAACTTAGCAACTGGGACTTCTTCTTCATCAACCATTGTCTCGTACCCGCTCTCACCCTCGATGAAAATATCACGGCATTCCTCACTGCAAAATGGTTTATCCCTGAAATAATACATAAGAAGAAGAAGATGCTTTGTTATTCTACGAAATAAAATGATGAAACTTGCCTTTGATTTTTCTCTTTTTTATTTATTTGTTAATTTATTTATTAGAGAGAGAGAGATAGAGAGAGAGAGATTGTTGAATTGTTATTTAATATGGTAATGAGCATTTTGTTCAGAAATTTAAATATACATAGAAAAAACATGAAATATGAGAAATCCATGATATACATACTGATATTCTGGTATAAATATTAATGACTGTTAGAGGCTTGAAATGACAATAAGATATAGGCATACATGTATATGAAAATGTCTCTGTCTTCCACTAGTTCCACATTGCAGAGGCCGCAACCGCCCAATGAACTACTGCTTCTACAAAGCTCCAATAAATCTGAAATATTACTGCTACCGAGATGCGAAAGATTACTGCACATCTCCGGATTCTGATCCCCAAAAACATAGGTCGCTAGCGGTTCTAACTTCTCCATATGAGAAATGTAAATTGAACCGGCCAAAGTTTCGCTTGAACTCGTCTCTTCTCCATTCGAGAAAGGAGATACCCATTCTTCATAAAAGCGATGACATTCAATTTCATTCTGTGGTGCAACATTTGGGATGTCAATTCGAAATTCAGCCTGTGAATGGACATGTTTGCAATGGGAGTTTCCTTGTTCAAGACCTGATTTTGAATTATATTTCTCATCAGAGATTCGCGATTTAGGGGAATTAATGCTCAAGTATGAAAAATCTAGCTCAGTGGATCCAAGCTCAGTTTTCAAATTTTGTTCATCTTGGGTGTATGGTGATTGAGGGGAATTGATATCGAGATATGAAAAATCAAGTTCAAAAGGTGTTGTCGGGCTCCAAGTTGCCTTATCAGTAAGCTTAACATTCGAATCACATGACGCCTTGTCACTAAGCTTAACAGAGAGAGGTTTGTCAGTTTTTTGCGCAACATGATTCGAGGGGGCAGCCAATGCAACTTGTTCCATCATAGCCCTGAAGAATGAACAAATAAGATATCAAAATATTATCATTACGGAGCTTATCGGAGCAAGAACACATAACCAAACATTACATAAGAATTATGAAGTGCAATTAACTATAAACCAAAAGTTCCTGCAGATTGTTCTACTAAGCACTCGCCGAGTTAATGAAATGAAGAAAAACATAACACTTCAATTGCAAATTAACAGGAAATAGAACCTGTTCCATGTTTTTTGCATTAAAGAATGTGAAATAGAACCTGTTTTATGTCTCAAGACAGTCAATCCTACCAACATAATTTACCTTTGTCTTTGTGTTTCTTTAGAAAAAGAAGATTCAACATCTGTTTTAGGCAAATAGAAAAGGATTATTTAAAATAATGAACATAAACGATATAAATACCTTCTTCCAAATGTGTCTCCTATCTCTCGCCGCCTCTTTTCCTTTCACAAATGGTGGAACTCCTAGAAAATGCTAGAATAAGAATTTTGAACCTCTTCTCTAACTGCAAAATGGAAGTTATACAAAGTATATATATATACCTTTGTTATAGCAAAACTGATTAATTTTCCTATTTAGTCCTTCAACTTATAATTATGACATTTTAACCCTCAATCTAATATACCTAAGTCTTTTTTTTTTCCCTTTCCATAATCCATATGCACAATTGCTACATAACGCATGCTTTCCAAAATTTCGATGTCAACATGATATTTTATGGCACTTGAGAGTAGGTCCGATGGGCATCGGACCTACTCTGGTTCGATGGGTTTAATCACTGTCGATTTGCTTTAAGATTCATGTGGAACTCTTTAAACTTCGTGCGTGTCTGTTTCAATTTTTGTGCGCACAAATCTTAAATTAGATCGGACGGTAATCATACTCGTTGAACCTAAAAGTAGGTCCGATGGTCATCGGACCTACTCCGTTCTCATTTTATGGACGTTTGTAAATTATTTGCCTAAAGATAGGTTGTAGTACTTTTATTTGTGGAGACAGAGAGAGATGCCATTTAAGGCCCCCTTAGTGGCCATACATTGCTAAAGAGGATATTTGTCCTTTTTTCTTTGAATAGAATTATCCAGGTAGTTAAAAGTTAAAACTAGGATTTTTCCAAGCTATTGTTTTATGTTAAAATCTCTGATCACTATGCTTCTGATCCCTATCTGTTAGAGTTACTGTTACAGGAATTGGGCATTACTACATTGCCTATAAAAGGCCATCTCTGTAAATGTAATAGTAGGAATCAAGATCAATAAAACACTTAATTTCTTCTATTATCTCTTCTCTTCTATTCATTACACTATCCAATCTCTTTCCATCCCTATCTAGAACTAGAAGAAGCAGAAGCAAGAACTTTCATAGAGTGAGATAACAGCAATTAACATGTAGCAATCGGAAAGGCTGTTATACCAGAATCCATCAATATTTTTCAGAATCTAAACCGAAATTTTTATTTATAACATACTTCAAAAAAAAATAAACCAAATAACCATCGTTCTCTGGAATTTCGATTTTCACCACGGCCGCACCGGCATTCTGCGGACCCATTTCAGCGGGGCCGTAGAATGTCGATGCGGACCCTTAAATGGGTCCGCACGGGCATTGTGTGGACCCAGGATCCGCAATATGCCGGTGCGGACCCCTGGGAAGGTATATAAGGGGTCCGCTGTTTTTTTTTTTTGTATCAATTCAAAGAAGTTTCAATCCCTTCAATCTCGGGTAAGTTTATTTCTTTTGTACAAACCACTTCTCTAACTAAAATGTAATGTATAGAGAGTTTATTCCTTTTTTAGAATGCAGCAAGGAAAAAAAAAATTAAAATTATACAAGTATTTTGGAATCATAAAATGTTAAAAAGAATTTATTACTATTGTAACTTTTTGCACCATTTTATTGGTACCACATAACTATATTTATAATCCGTATACCAAAAAAGATAGGATGGATTTCGCCCAATTATTTTTTCACATTATCCGATTAATATTAGAAAACAAAATATAGTATTTTTTTTCCATCTTAATTAAATTCTACAGCATTCATAAAAGCAAATACGTGTAAAAAGGTTTTTTCATATACCATCAATCAGTATCAAACAAAACTGCATTTTATTAAATAATTCATAATAAATAAATATATTTTGATTATACTTTGAGGTAAAATTTAAATAAATAAATATATAATAAATCACTTTTAGTACTTTGAGGTAAAATTTAATAATAAATAAATATATAATTTTGATTATACATTATCTAATTGGAGGGATTTGGTGATTTGGTCACCTCTAGTGTGATATGGTTTAATTTTTGAATTTATCTCTTCATTTGTAGGAAAAACTCAGCTACTTGTGATTGTGGTGGAAGCGGAAGTTTAAACTTTTGTTCATATGATTTCTTTTTAAAATTAATAACTGATCAGTGACATTTTTTTTTAAATTAATAACTGAAGTTTAAAAAGTAATTTTGCATGGATATTCTTTTCTTTGTGAAATTTTACACACAAATGGTTTTTTTTTTGTATTATTTGGATTTCGATCATGATGTTAATGTAGTGTATTGTAAAATTTAAAAGTAATTTCGAATTATTTCCGAATTATATCCGAGTAACTTTTGAATCACGAATTTTTGACTCCGCCGAACCGAACAAAATCACTCATTTGTAAATATGGTTTGCAACCGTTTTGTGAGCTTCTTTTTACCCGTTTTACAGAATAGTGCGTCGAGACTGCTACAGAAAAATAGAAGTTTCATCCCAAGTTCGAAAGGAAATTAGAATATTATCGTACAAGAGAGAAGAAGAAGAAAAGTTTCTGCCGTAATTCGAAAAATTAGAAAATAATCATAGAAGAGAGAGCAAAAGAAAAACAAATAGCAAGGGGATTTGTTTTATATAAAGTTTAGCAAAGGGGGAAAAAAAAACATAGATGGATTTCAAAAGCATTCCTTTTGTCGTAGAATGGCAGAGGAAGCCGGATGTATAGTTTTATAGTTTTGCATTTTTTTTTCTTTACAAATTGTGTAAATATGATTTTTTTTTTTAATCAATATATTTGTTTAGCGGTAATCGCTGTTGACCACAAAAAAAAAAAAAAAAAGCATTTCTTCAACGAATGTTACTTTGACATAATGTGCAAGTGTGCAACCATATATCTGCACTACCTAGCTAGCTATCGTATTATACTTAATTCATCATGTTCGCCCAAAATCAACGAGAAATCACCAGAGTATAGTATAATGAACAAATAGTGAGCCTATGGTGCTATGCATAGCACGGATGGCTAGTGTACTACGGCTCAATATGGTACTTCTTAAAATTCTAACGGTCGATCCAACCGTTCAATGTGATAATCATATGAATATGTACTTGCAAACTAAATTTTATATTTTTTTCAAACTTTTTTACTATTTTTTTAGATAGGTAGAAAAATCAGTGTTTTCTGAAAATTCTGGACCATCAAAATTCTACCTATCTAAAAAAATAGTAAAAAAATTCGAAAAAATATAAAATTTAGTTTGCAATATTTATATGGTTATCACATTGAACGGTTGGATCGACTGTTAGGATTTTAAAAAGTACCATATTGAGCCGTAGTACACTAGCCATCCTTGCTATGCATAACACCATAGGCTCACTCTTAAATATGTGCTGTATGTAAACCTTCAAAAATAATAAATATAAATATGTACTATATACAAGGGAGAGGAAATTAAACTCTCGACCTTTAGATAACTAACAATCTTAGAACATTTTTTCTAATTAACTGTGCTACCTCTCTTTTCTCCAATTTAGAAAAGGATTTCAAGAGCTATTTTTCAGAAATTTTAACCTCAAAGAATAGATATACGGGCTTGGAGTAGAACCAGAGTGTTCTTAAGTTTTAAGTGAGCTCAATTACAAAATTTGTTGAAATGACTTCAAATGACGACTTCAAACCGTTCAATATATTCTATTTCAAAAGTAGTGCATTCACATACAAAATTTATTATTTTTTGATTTGTTAAGTATAAAGTCCGCTGCAAAAATAAATAAATTTTGATAAGTTAATTTTAAAATATTTATTTTTCACTATTTTTCTACTGATTGACTTTGTACTAATAAATTCAAAAGTTTATAAATTTTACATATAAACATATCACACGTGAATAAAATCGATTTCAACATTGGTTTGTAGTTATTTCGATAGATTTTAAAATTAAGCTCATGAAAAAAACTTGATAAGCTTATAACACTCAAGTTCTACTCGTATACATTGATATTAATCGTGCTCCAAAAAAATCATATGATGTCTACCGAGTAGAGAATTGCAGTTAAATTGTCGATACGAAATCAAAGTATGAGAGCATCTACAATGGTAATTTCTTTTAAATTGCTAATGTAATGTATTAATTGCTAATATAATTACTAGAATGTACCACAATTTTTAAATAAGTTTACTTTAAAGATAATTCTTTAAAGCATCTACAATGGTGATTTTTTTTAAATTGCTAATCTGATGTATTAATTGCTAATATAATTACTGAAATGTACTACAGTTTTTAAATTAACAAGTTTGCCTTAAAAGCAACTCTAATTAAATTTATCTCTTTAATTGCTAAACTCAGTGACGTGGCCTAAATTAATTACTAAACGTTTGCTAGAATAGAGATGCTCTGAGCAGCTTAGCAAAAGGACAAAACTCTGCAACATTTTTCATCATATTTTTTGAACTATAGCAAAAGAAAACATAATAAATTGACTACCTGATTTCTCGCTACATGACTAACAGAAAGAAGGCAGATAGAATAGAACTACCAAAATTTTCTTGTTTTCTCTATACATGTGTTGAAATTTGCATTTTCACTATCGTTCATACATGTATATACACATTGACTTTGATGTACTTGGTGAAGCTACATATACTGACGCAACCAATTCTTGCACGAGTCGACCACCTGCGGTGAATTTGCAGTCATTGCCTACAGAGTAAAGTGAATAAAGATGATCATTTACTGCTGTTAAGTGGAATGAACAAAAAACTAATATCAAAGTAAAATCATTTCATATGTTGATAATTTTACTTGTTAAAGAATAATTTAAATAGAGGACCTGATGTGCAACATATTGTACATCAGCAACACTTCCACTTCTCGAAGCAACCTGAAAGGCACCTTTCAGCCGACCACAAATCACAAGGGCAAGTACTTTCCTACATTTGCGTAAAGAGAACAGCAGTCAAAAAGCCAATTTACGTACTACATAAAGTAAGGCTCTCTTCAAATGAGCAGTAGAAGAGTACCTGTGGCTGCTCTTTAACATATCTACAAGTTTATCAGGCCGCTCTCTATGCTTAGTGGCGTAGATACTTATCGCAGTACTTACAACCTGTTGTTGACATAAAATAATGACACTAATGTTCATAATGCATCTAATTAGCAATTATTCTGGCACAAGAACTGGGACCCCTCATCAGAACCGAGAGCCACCGCTCTGAATTTTACCTGTTGTTTTTTATCAATGTCTGTTACAGAAATTCACCAGGTTGGATCCACCATCAAAGGGTTTCTACATTACCATACCAATACCAAACTATGCCAAAATCTTTGAACTATTTTATTGGCATTAGCATATAGTATTTCTAGACATAAGAACTCAGCTCTAAAAAATCAATACAATAATGTTTCAGATTCAAAACTATACTGTTATATTTTTCATCAGAAACTTGAGTTCACAAGGTGGAAAAGCCAAATAATTACCTGATCCCAGTCATCATCTTCTATAGTGCCCTTAATGTTCTTTAAAAACTCTGTTATATCTCTGCTTCTTTTCTTTAGACCAAGGTTAGTTACTACTCCCGCATATATATCCACAGCTGAAAATTCAATAATAATTATAGTTTTTAAGTAAAAGTTCTTGTATGAACAAATGACTTACAACTTCTAGTAATGATTTGACAATAATTGACTACAGAATTAATTTTCAATTCATTCTAATCGGCACAGATGTAATTGAGCAAAGGGATAGCATCAAATTAGCACAAAAAACTGAATACTATTGAATCAGAAAATAAAGACTACCTGGGAGGTTGAACTCGTGCAAAATTTGGAATGCTAGGTTAAAATGCTTCTCCGCCAATGTCTCTACAACCACACACCTTCTCCTGTAATTAAAGGTCATACATTGAGTTATAAAAACTCAAATTAAAAAGATAAAGTTTAGAAAAGCTTATAACTGGAAAAAAAATATATATATAATGAATCACTTCAAGAATAGTTCAGGCATACCACCACAGAGAAAATGCTCTTTTAACCTCTACACACACACGTGTATATTAATTAGGGCAAGAAACTTTTTTGCCATTTGATCATTTAAATACGAGCAAGTTTGACACATATTTGAAGAAAACAGAGGGGCAAAAAAAACCAGTCCAAACTTCTGAAAATTTGAAAATTTTAAGTGCACCACAAACTTCATAATCAACAGATAATAATAAATGTTTAAACCTGAAAGTTTCAGGGTCATTTGGATTTCCAAAAAGAGAAGTTTTCCACTGAGGCCCCTCGGCAGCATTTAATGCTTTAACCACATCAATCTGAAAAATAATAATGAAACATGACGAACATGTACATAACACTTTGACATCTAGGTTTACGCAAGAAAGATGAAAAGTACCTGAAAGGAAACACGGGGTGAAAACTTTATAATCATTTCATTTGTAATTTTATCTGATGCGCTCTTTATACGAGGGGTATTCTTGGGAACCATTCTTGGCATGGGGCCAGCAGGCTTACCTCGTGCTAGTGCAGCTTCATCAAAATGCATCTATTTCCAAACCAATACAAATATTCAAAAATACATAAAAAATAGATTAGCATAATTCTCTGAGCAGGAAATTTAATATTTCAAAATAGACAATTTTAGGGTTTGTATTAGAATTAGAAAATGAGGTATATAAGCAATGTGCAATGTGATTGGTACTGCTGTAGGTTAGGTGTAAGTTGACAATAGTACTATCATAATGTATGACTTCTACAAATGTATCATAATAGGCATTCAGCTTGGAAAATCATTTCTGTAAACAACCATCAGTAAAATAATATCTAAACCAACTGGTATCAAAAATCTTGTATGATATAAGCAGTGAACCAACAAGAAAATATTATTAAAAAGGAGAGTTTAGGGCTAAAACTTTTGCATTAGCGAACAAAAAAGGAGAGTTTAGGAGTAGTACTTTTGCATTAACGAGGTGCTTTAGAGCTTCCTCCTGAGACATAGAATTCATAAACAACTGTATGCAACAGAGACCAGCAGCAACATCATCCCCTCTGATGACCTAGCTCCACCGAAGATAGGTTAGAGTTAGGATATTCATTTGGAAAAACAAACTATACTTTGAGGATTTTCCCTGTTGCATATACTCATTAAAACATGATGTTTTAGTACTGATCTAGATTTAATTATACTGTGGACTATTTTGAGATGCTTTTGCTTTGAAGTTTGTTGCAAAATATATAATACAGTAAACACACACACAAATACAGAAAAAAGAAAAAAAAGCATACCAAAAACTGATATAGGTAATTGAAATGACGATGTGTTTCACAGTAGTTGCATATGCGTACAAGTAAGTTAAGCACATGCTCTTTCATTATCTGGTCTTGCTGTACAGTTGGTGATTCTATATTTGATTTCAGTGTGCCAGCCAATTCTGACATGGCACCATAACCAATGCATAGGTCACACAAATCATCCACCGAGCCATAGTTGTTTGCCAAAGAATCAGATCTTTGGATGGAGGATGTAGATCCTGCCCCGCCTCCCTCCAGTTGTAAAGAAGGGAAATTTGACTGCAGGAAGAGAGAGCACGCCTCGTCATAGTGGCCATGCTTGAACAT
This sequence comes from Carex parvula, assembly GCA_025461045.1. Taxonomy (NCBI): domain Eukaryota; kingdom Viridiplantae; phylum Streptophyta; class Magnoliopsida; order Poales; family Cyperaceae; genus Carex; species Carex parvula. The sequence continues at coordinate 38,107 of JAJGRW010001007.1, read as the reverse complement.
GAACAGAAGCAGCTGAGGCCGTGCATACTGAAAATGAAACAAAAAAATGGAATAAAACAACATGCCCATAAGATAGAATGGAACAAGAACAACAACTATCTGATACCAGGCATAATTATACAACTGGCTGCAGGCATACAATGACATTGTTCTATTTTCTTGCCACCACCTGCAGACCTGAACTTCTGTTTTTATATGGTACTTGTTTTTTTTCTTTCCAATGGGTTAACTTTGCATGTGTTTATGTGCATGTGTGTGCTGGTGGAGGAGGTGGGGGAGTGGTGTTTTTTTTTTTTTTTTTACTGAGTGCCATCATACCAAACTGCTTTAATAGTACCAGCTGTTCTTGGTAGTGGTAAATTTTCCCTAGTACTCAGTACACCCGTAGGAGGCTAGAATTCACAAGCAATAACACAAGGAACATTATCATAAGAAGGGGGGCAAAGAAGGAAAAATGGTGAACTGAAACAAAACAAGGAGAAATGACTGCATGCCTCTTGCAAATAGTAGATGCACTCTGCATAGCGCACAGCATCAAGATTGCTACGTGGGCCTACATTGATATCTGTTCCAGACGAAATGGAACGGCTAATTGACTGCCTCGACTTCTCTGATCTTGGAAAGGTAGATGGCATGTACAAAACATTTAGGTATGCATCAGCTGAGAGAGAATCGTCTAGGATGCTTGCAGCACTTTTAGCCAAGTTCTCATACCTGCAATCTTATTTTAATTATCTTCTAAAGCCACCTATGCATTATCCTAATAATGACCATCTATAATAACATACTAACTCAGGTGGTATTTCATCAAATGCAATTTTATGTATTTTGGTGCTTATAAATTTTCCTTTTCCTATTCATAATTGGAATTCCTTTTGAAATGATTTAGTCTGACAGAAATCGCAGGCCAATGCAAATTAAAGTTAACCAAGATACTTTTCACAAGGCATTCCTTCTTTTAGTGCCATACTTTTTTTTGGCATGCCTTCTTTTAACAAGGCATTCCTTTGTTGCAATAGTATATGCTGCATTCCTTTGTCCATAACTTTGTCATTTCTACATCAAGTATACCTCTTTTGACCTGTTCTGAGTTATGGAAGTACTTTGCTGATTCCTTATTCTTTTACTTTTATCTTTCTTCTTCTAGTGTTATCAGCTCTCTTCTTCCTATATGCACATGTTCCTACAATTTTGAGATTTTCCCAGCCATGATATAGGAGGTCGTATACCGAACATGGTAATAACATTAAGCATCAAGTATTGCAACAAACAATGGTTATACCGAACAGTAATAACATTAAGCATCAAGTATTGCAACAAACAATGGCTATACCTTTGTTTTGAACTATACTAAAACAATATGTAAATAAAAGGATAATTACATGGAACGAGCGGCTGAGAGATCAACAGGTGGGCTTCCTTCAACAGCATTGATGATATCTAAAACAACTTGAGTGGCATCTCCTTTATGTAAATGCACAGCTTGCCTGTATTGCACATTGAACAGGAGTAAGACACCTAACCTAAAGATATCTTAGCTAAATGGAAATAAACACTAGTAATAAGATAAATGTCACTAACTTGAATTTTACACGAGCCTGAGCATAGTGCTCCATACGAATTAAGGCATGACCCCATGCATTCCAAACAGGAAAGGCATTGATCTAAAATTCGAAAATTATTTTCCCGTTGTCAGAAGAATGAAATAAACAGAAACTTTCCTTAATACCCCCACCTCCTCGCCCTTTCCCCTCCCGTTTCTCCAAAAACCAGACACCAAAGAGTAAAAACACCTTTGCTTTCCTTTTACAAAAGACTAGATAATGAGTTCTCAATCGAAAAATTATTATTTCTATGAAGTATGTGAGGGAAGTCCAAATACTCTCAAATGAACAGTCCAAATCAGTATTTGTCACCATTTACTTTTGGATATCAGAAAAGTGTAGATACCTTGCATTTCTTACAAGTATAGATGGCCATGCTGTACAGTTCATCCTTTATCAACTGATCTCTCAGCTGACTAGATGAATCCTTGTCGGCAGTGTCATCAAGTGACGCTAAAATTCCAGAACCCAGCAAGCTCTGTAACAGCTCAGCCCGGCCCAGCCAAAGCTCAGCCTGGCCCAAAAGATCTGAAATTTCACCTTGACTTGGGCTTACGCCACCAGAAGCTATTGATCCATGGTCACCTTCAAATTGGCTCCTTTCAGAACTACTTGATGTGTCAATACCAATTTCTGGGTTCTTTCTCAGCTGACTTCTTGCATATGCTAATGCCTAAACACCAGATTGTTACATATCAAGCAATTGATTGTAAACAAGGTTTGCAGTATATGAAACTTACCAGTAGATCCTGAATTACAGGTATGTTATTACTACCAGTTTCAAGTTTTAGGTTGATCCAACCAAATGTGTTTGGTAATTGTAAATAAGGTGTATGAATTTACCGATATATTTTGAATGTCAGGTAATGATGTTTTACAGGCTCTTTTGTTGTTAAGTCATTAGATAAGATATATTATAGCTGAGTTGATGCTGAAATATCATGATAAATTCAAAAATGTCTGTAAAGAGCCAAAATCAGCACTATATAAACATCCCAAGAAGTACCAGCATATAGGAGCTGAGATTTTCGTGTATCAGCAAAGATTTATATCCTTGGGTAAGCATGAAAGCAATGTAGAAACCAAAATCTAAAATATAAGTACATTGTTTGTTCACTTTATATCCACCTAATGGAAGGAAACATACCTGCACATAGGTCTCTGTGGCATGATATGCCCGTGACATGATTTCCATTGAAGCACCACGTGGCAGGTACTGGGAGCTTAGTACAGTTTGCATCTGAGTGATACACAGATTCAGTGCTCCTTTGGCTGCCACCATTTCATCAGAACACAAAGAAAGCAAAGCCTTGTATTTTGAAAAAGAGCAAGCATAAGTAGGAAGCTAAACAATAGTTTAGCATTCATCGTAAAAAATAAACAATTTATCCCTGCGGGTCAAGATATGGAGTTCAACTAACAACTGCCATAAAAAAACAAGAATTAGGTGACTCTCTGGCCCTAGCTTGATGTTAAATCTACAATAGAGTCATAGACTCTTAGCAGTACTTCTTGCAGGGAGTTTGTTACCAACTAGCAGAGAGGAAAAAAAAACAGAACAAAACACCAGTAATGGTCTGGTACTGCCAGACACATATGGCTACCAAAAATGACTAGTGGTAGTGTCAAAAAACCAAGAAAAAACTTCAGGAAGGAGAAAAACACCTTAAATAGTGTAATATCAGGAGAAGAACTATATCGGTGAGCTGACCGGATCTCATCATCCTTTATCAGGTCACCTGTTAAGACCCACTCCTCTGAAACTGAGACAAACTGGACCCTCTCCGCCCCATCATTAGGCGATCGATCCCCTAGCAAGCCACGTTCTGTTGGCTCGAAATTCGAGCTTTTTCTCTTCCTTTGATCACTATTTGGTGTACTCTTGACTGGAGTGCTGGAACCACCATTGTCACGTGAGCCCCATGCAAATGCCCTTTTCTGAAGGTTGCCTATGCTCTCTGTAATGCTTAGTTTAGGTGGCTGAGCAGCGGTGCTCAGTTTCTTCTGCTTTTGTCTGGTGCTGGATATTGATATGCGGTTTTCTCTGGGAACAGAGCTGACATTGACTGAGATGGCCTTTTGGGCGTACTTTAGTATCAGGTTGTCATCTCTCAGTGTTGGGAATTCTTTCAAGACCTATAAAGGAGAAGATTTCGTAATCCACAAATATATAATGCAAATGCTAAAGTGATCAGCAAGTAGTAAATATGATATAGCTCTCTTCTGCTGTTTGTTGTACAAAACAGATGCCTATACTAGGACTAGCCTCTGTGGTATTTTCCTTTTTGAAGGTTGTTTTGGCAAAAATTGGTCACAACATCCAGGGCAAACTTCCAGCCATGAACGGAATGAACCGGCCTCTAGGGCAACCCTTGCTTTACAACCCAACCTTAATAGGCCTAAAAAAGACTCATCGATTGTACATAATAAAAAAGGCTATGAACAATACATAATAGAGGAATTCTAAGAGAGGGTAATATGTAAAAATATACAAGAGGGAAAAAAAAGACGAGTAAATTTACCAAAGAAGCAGATTGGAGCTGCTTCATCATCAAAAGAACTTCTAGAATCAACCGAGGGTGCTCATGCAATGCAGAGCATTTCTGTTGCTGAGGCAATGGCAAAAGGGCCAAGACACGCAGTCCCAAGGCCCAAGAATTGAGCCTTTCTAGATCTATCGGTGAGAGGTTCCCCACTGTTCTTTTAAGGAAAAAGTGCACCTGTGTAAAGAGAGAGTGAAGGCCTAATGGCATGCAGTTGAGAATCAAACCTAAATTGCTTGTTTGGGCTTAATTCTGAGAAAAATTCTTCCCACTAGAATAGCGAATTTGTATGTTGTCTTTGTGGGCTAATCTAGAATAGCTAATTCCCATTTCACCTAACATTTGTTTAGGCTTATTGAGTATTTTTCTGTATATCTACTTCAATTGTTTCTTAGCGTACAATTTTAAAAATACTGAATAATATTAAACATTTAAAATCAATATAATACCAGTTATGCCTCATACTAGTTTATGCCAGAGTAAAATAACAAATGGGCTATGGATCATACCAAAAGCTGCTTGGAGCGCAGATCAGGCAACAACTCCATGGCCCCAATGGCAACAGGAAGGGCATCATCAGAATCATGCAAAGAGGAGAGAAAGCGTGAGGCTGCAGCCGGGCCCCCACCACTCAGAGGGTCAGTGGTTAACAACTTGACAAGCTGGCGGCCTTGGAGCTCTCTACGAAAATTGGCAGATAGAGATGCACCCTCTGCCACTTCCAGAGCAGCTGAAACAGCACCTTTACTTGCAAGTCTTAATGCAAGTCCTTCGCCGTCAGCCTTACATGAAGCTTCCACCTGAAAATTGTAACAACTGATGTTTGCACAACATTGAAATCTAAGCTAACATCAACAAGTACCAAATCTAACATGATGGCATAGGTAGGACACATATACTGGTACTGAGAGGCAACAAATGGGTTACTTTGTTCTAATGAGTTCTCCCAATGGAACATCTAGTACAATTTATGATAAAAGAAGTTATTATCACACCAGGCGATACAATACTCCTTGATTGAGTACTATATGGTTAAAGGAATTAGAGGGAGAAATAGACCTCCTGCCAATTGTTATAACAGTCATCGGCACTTAAAATGTGGTGGTATCTCTGCAATGCTTGTCTTTTTTGAACAACCTGGCACGCAAAAGACAAAAGCAAACAATTAGAAATTCTGAAAGTGTGCATATAATACTCATATTGTAGCATAGGAGGTACCTCATTCCGCAAGGGATCAGCTTCAGGCAGGTGGCAAATACACATGCTGAGTACATTTATTGCAGCATCAAGGTTCCATTTGTGCAAGTGCCTGCATTCATTTCTCTCATTAGTACTCCCATACTAAAAGAGAAGAACTTTTAGTAATGGCCTAAAATCTAAAAGATATGTTTTGATCAGTCATTTCAGTTCCAACTATGCCCTAAAATCTAAAGGGAGCAAACCTTGACCAGACCCAATGGACCTGACCTGAAATCTGAATTGCCTGAAACCAACCCAGAATCTTAATTCCTAAAGCTGACCCCAATTCTGAATCTAAAACCAACCTGACAAAACCTGAGACAACTGGAACTCAAATGACCCAAAATCTGAATTGCCTGAGATCAAGATAACTGAACAAAACGTGATCCTTACTAGTTGTGCATAACCTAATAGTGATCCATGTATTTGACAATAACTCCACTGGAAGCCTACCCAGCCTTAAACCAATTTTTACTCAAACCAAACCTACAAACTACATGTTTAACTTTTAAAAAAATGAATAAAAGCAACTGAACCCAATTAAACTTCGAACTTAAATAGACCCTGATTCGACTGGCCCTTACTGTGAACAAATTGAAACCTAATTTGATCCACACACCCGAATTGACCCAGACCCAACTGACCTGCAACTTGAAGAACCCTGAACCCAAATGTCCCAAGCACTAAACTTGACCTAGACGCAACTGACCACCACCCCAATTGACCCGAACCCAAGCCGACCCAAATTTGAGACAACCCTCACCAGACCAAAGACGAATCAAACCTGAATTCTAACCCAAATCTGAAATGAACAAACCAGATATGACCAACCCAAACCCGAACTGACTTTCCTGATTGTCACCTATATTAATATCCAAGGACAATTAATACAGACACATAGTCAATGGCTTTTCTAAATTACAAGGGTTCCCATTCATTCTGGGGAAAGATGTCTTATAACATACTTGAGTGCAAGCTGAGCAGCTAGCTGCTTTTCTCTGAGCCTCAAACAGTATTGCCACGTAACACTCTCAAAATTACAGTAACTAGACTGCAGTTGGTCATATGTCTCCTCATCACTTTCAATCAAAAGCTGGAGCAACTGATCAGACGCACCATCTCGGAGGCATTTATCAGATACCGCCAGAGCATCCATCAGTTTACCTTCATTGATTAATCTCCGGATAAAGAAAAAATTATGTCAAATAATATTATCAACATGAGCATGCATACACACAAATCCCATATCCTGTAAAATGAGAAATATCTTGTATATTGAAATGCCCTAAATACCCTCTTCATGAATAATTGACAAGGGTATATTGAGCATATAAAGAAGAGGGATGGGAAATCTGGCAAGAGACAGCTCCCGTGTTTTGTAGGACAAGATATTTCCACAAGGTATATGAGATACTTTCAGAATTAGGAGGATTATGCAAGGAATTTGCTGATTTAGGAAAAACATTGAGTACTTTTCAACAGCTGTTTCGTATGGGCCTTCGTCGTCATCAAATGAAATGCAAGCATTCTGATCAAAACATGCATCTGTTACTTCGGATTCTTCTTTTGAGATTAAATAATTAGATTCAACACCAGTAGATAGAGTTTCAGCCTTAAATGATCCACTGGTTTTGGTTTCAGGTTCTGGTTCTCTTAGCCTCTTCAGACAAGATCTTTCCTTCTTTTGTTCAGTTCTGGCTTTGGATGCTAAGGCTGATTCTGATACTTGATGAAGGTTAGATTGCACCTGAATCCACCGATTCAAAGTTGGAAATCTGCAATAAAACATTATAAATATTGTTAAATATTCTATTTTTGCATATTCTCTTTGTCTTGCAAATTGAAACATAAAGAGGAAAACATAGCTCGTTTCATTTTAGCTCTTGCAGACAATAACAATATTTCCAGCAGAATAGGTACAACTCTCAAAGGAATGATATAACCCAAGAAGACAAGGATTGCACATTAGTTTGGTGATACTGCAGGGCAAAGGGGATAACCCACCCTCATTCCAAAACAGATACTCTCAGAGGTAGCATAAATTTGCAATTCTGTTGCACAAGGCAATAATAATTTACCTTTCAGACTGCTCTAGCGCAAACTCATAAAATGACCGCTCAGCCTCACTATCTCCAGCAATTAGGGAGCTCCCAAAAACGCCTGCCAAAACTGCCCTCACCGGAGAAAGATTGCCCAAGGTCTTCAAAATCTCAAGCTGTAGAGGATAAAGCGGCTTCTGAAAATTTGTCAACGCCGACTTGTATGAACCCTCACTTTTAGGTGAGTTATTGTTCTCGGACATTGAAGGATATACTGGCATCCAGGCCCAGCTGTGGCTTGACCTTGGTGGAAAAACTGGGGGTACACACGAGGAGATGACCTCATATACAAAGTTTACACCCATGGCTTCCGCAGCCATTTCAGCGGCATCAGTACTTCTTTTCTCAAACACCAGTTGTGTCAGGAGCTATCAGCAAAAGAAAGACAATAGAAGGAAAAAAAAGAATGTTATTCTTGAAATTATGTGAGGAAGGGGGTGTTAGTACAAAAAAATAAATTGCCGTACCAGAGAAGTAACTTCTGGTAGGTATTACATACAAACATAAAGACTCAGCAAAGACGTGATTAAATAAAAAATGAACATATTTAAACTATTGCTTTAACTTACATCTTTAGGCCAGTCATAGATGAGTGAAAAGTAATTGAAATTATGTGTCGTATCAACCCCATCAAAAATGTCACCAATTGTCGCTATATATATAATGAAGTTTGAGAGATAAGCAGAAGGATTAGCAGGTAATGGTGCAAAGGTCCTATTACCCGGATCCTTGCTTTCCAACCCGTTTCCAGAAATAGGTGGAACTGTTATCGGCTTTTCAGCAACATTCAAGCCAGTTTTATCAACCTGGAGCCCAAGACCAAAAATCATGCCTTTTTTGTAACAAGGGGCTTCTCTCTTTGAACCATCTGAGTCCTCATCAGTGAGAGCTTTAGCAATATTATGCAACTTACCTGAAATTCAAAGATGATAAGTCCATACAAGTTGTAATGACAAGCTAGTTGTATCCAGGAAGCAATCGAGTCTTCCTAAACTTTGGCTGTTACATGCAAGCAGATAAATAGCTACCCAAGAAGTCCACTCCAGTACCATAGTAACCAACAAGCTAGTCAAATCTACGAAAGAATCAATTATTTTTTAACTTCCACTGGCACATAACACTAGGTAACAACTTAGGTGCAACTGTACCAGAAGCAGTACTAAACTTCAAGTATATTCCTTGAAGTAAAGTAAATCGCTATATGTACAGGCCAGTACGTGACAGCACAATTCTGCAACACATTCAATGATTTACTGATCAATATGTTGTCTAAATTACCATTTAAAAATTGAGTTTTCCCTTTGAAAGCATCATCTATAGTCTGGTGAAGAAGCACAAGAGGACGTTGCATTTGGCCTAATTTGCTGGTATCATTTGATGGTAAAATAGGGATGTACTGAACAAACATATCCCTGATGCTCTGAGATTGCTCCTGAAAATAAAAAAAAGGGTACCGAATGTCACAGTTAGGTAACACCAAAGTTTAATCTATGAAAAAGTTTTCACATAACGTCAAGGATTGTTCACATGGATATAACGTCCGAAAGAGGCAGGCTTTGTTGTGAGTGCACGGAGTTGGGTAATAGGCCACTGAGAATAGAGGAGATAGTAAATAGAGGCATTGTAGAAATCAAAAGCCAAGTGTTGAGAGAAAGAGAAGGATTGTGGTTGAACTTTGTCACACAGAAAAGAAGTGTCATCTAACAATTTCATTAATCATTTGAAAAAATATACAATGTTTTACAGAAATAATATCAAGAATTGTTGCAACCCAATTACTACAGGTGATGATTAAAACCAGTAGATGGCTTCCATTTAAGTACTGACAATTTTCCGCTTCAATTCCTTTTATGTTTGTTTTATATTTACTTGGTTTTTCAGATTTATATATTACTTTCACTCTTTCTTTAGTTTGTTTATTGACTAAATTGAATAATAACAAGGCAAAACACAGGTGAATACTGGAGTCAAACTATGTCATAGACAAGTCATACAATACACATGGAGAATGTGTATAGTTAAAACATATGTATAAGAAACCTACTGATTCCAAAATTTCTTCGAGCCGGTGAATAACACGCTTCATCATAGACACAAGCACAGCTTCTTGAATCTGATCCCAGTAAGTGGGTCCCATCTTCGGCAGCTTCACAGTATCAATCTCAGACAATAACTTCCTTGCCCGATCAAGAAGCACTCTGCATTTATCTCGAGATGTCGCAACAGTTGCAGCCCCATCAATAAAAAGAAAGGCAGTAGCTAACCGTCCGAGCTGGTCTCGATAGAATTTAACATCCAAATCCTACATGTCAATAGTTACAAAACTCTTAACATAGATACATTCATTGCAGGATTCCTTGCGAATTAACCCACAGTTTACTTAAGTTGAAAAAGTGCCTAGCTTTTCTACCATTTGCAAAGAACATAATCACTGTGAATCAATTCAACAATCTCAAAGGTGTTGGTTATTACTACAATTTATTTGGTCTCATTTGAAGAGTACCACAGGTCAGTAAATTACAAGTCTGAAGCTTCTGGTCAGTATATCACAAGTCTCCTTGTATATCTTTTGCATTCATTCTTTCGTGATTTGTTTGATATGTGTTTGCATTAAGTACGTGATTTTGGTGTGCATAACTTGTTATCAAAAATCCTTCCCTACTCATTATAAAAAACTCATGGCCATACTTCTTTCTGGGAAGCGCCAGCAATCCATCTAGTGAGTTTAAGAGTAGCTTTATCTTCAGGTGGCAATGAAAACCTATGGACAATTTCTTCCCCTATGCCGTATTCCCCCCTTTGCATGCACCTGTTCATGATGTTTTTATTATAAAAAGGATCATAAAAGTGGAGAAAGAAAAGAGAGGAAAGCATACAATCTAAGCTAGGGAATATAAGTAGCATACATGTAGAGATGAGTTCCAAACCTTCAGGTGCTAATACAAAAAACTTACGAATCAAACTATTAATATTGATTTTTTTCATCTCGTGTCCACATGCATGCAGAAGTATTGTAAAAATTTCAGTTTGTTTTGTGTAAGATCAACAGGCTGAAAATCATTGCAGCAAATTGACTGCAATGATCTTTAAGCATATTTAAGAAGATATATTTGGACTATTTCAAATTAAAAAAAAAGATATATTTGATGCGTTCATTTTCGGCCTCTTGATATCATGCAAAACTAAATAAAATAATTAACAAATCTATTTATATGCATGCGAATCACAGAAAACATATTAAAGTATGGATTTTGGAGATATATTTTGCAATATTAATAAAAAAAACGGTCTTCAGACTACTTGTGGCAGCTAATTGCTCTCCTTGTATGCAGGAAAAGACTAAGTTGATGCTTAAAAATACTGTTCACAAACACCACTCAAGCAGCATTGGACCTCTAAAAGTGGTCTTAACAGATACGTTAAAAGGACAAGTCAATTTCTATATAATCTTTGGTCCAATTATAAATTTGTAATTACAACAATAAACATATAGAAAAGAATTTGGAGCCTACAGGGTTCTCTTTCTGTTTACATCTCAGCCAAAACTTGAACATGCTTTAAAAATTAAAGAAACTCACAAGGTTAATAATTTTGGAGGAGAGCCCCTTAAGATAACCAAAGCCTCTTTCCAAGACCACTTGTCAGAAATGGGTTTCAACCGCTGCAAAAGAGAGAACCTCCACCAGATATTGTCCACAGTATCTCTAGCATTAGAGTGCGTCCATTCTAACACTTGCTTTCCTGATGAGCTCAGTTCAGCATTCAGAAGTTCAGTCTTGGGATCCATCCCTGGCAAACTATTCCTCATTATGTTGAGTACAGTTTTGATAAAGGAGATGACCAAATCGGTGCTTGCCACGGGTGAAGTGCCTTGGTTGAGGCTTGAGAGAGGGATGGAAAACGGTTCTTTGATGGATATGCCATCAATTTGTAAAAGTGATGTTATGATGCTCACCATGAAGACCTAAATCGTGACATATGCAACATGAAAAAGTGGTAAATATTTTTTTGACAAAAACAAAAAATCCACGTTTAACTTGAGCCAACAACGAACATTGTGATCAAGGTTGAGATGCCAAAATGGTATGGAGCTGGGCTGGGCATACACCTGCTAGGTATTTAACTAGACAATATGGCTTTTATTTTTCTCATCTTTTTATTTTTTGTATGCTGGAGTTTTAACTGTCAATTAAAGTTTATTTAAACTTGAAGAATCAGCATTTAGCATGAAACAGCCAGAATAATTCCCCCCTATCTTCTGTTAAACTTATGACCCCTACCAGCTAGTACCAGTATGGCTCTCTCTAAAGCTCCATACAAGTAACCCAACTAGTAAGATACTATTAGACAGGCAAATAGGAGAAACTAACCTTTCGAGAAAAATCTTGAATAGACTCAACATGGCTTTGCATCTGCCCTAGATATGACATAGCTATCTGAAAGTTTTCCTCATTGTCAGAACTCCTTCCAATGTAACTAAGAGATAAAACGGCTGATTCAAGAGCATACTTCATGTGCATGAGTTCCACATCTCGCAACCTGTCATACATTGAAAAACTTATCAATTAGATTTAAAATTTCAGTAAGATACATTATAGAGTCAACACAGTAACTACCATAAAAGGCCTGACTGTTTCCGCTGCTTCTGCCAAAAATTCACTGAGGTAATGCATAGATGTGGTACCATGAAGGGTAGTAATGCTATAGACATAAGTTTCAATGCCTAATCGAGTTTTTTCTGTTATTTTCTTTTCTTTTGGTTCATACCTCTTTTCAGCATCTCTATCAGATGAAATTGGCTGGCTCTTGATAAACTTAATTGCATCTTGAAATCTTATCCCAGGTACCGCCTCAAACAAAACCCTAATAGGAGATTGGAAGGACAGCCTCTCAAGTATCAAATTTTCAACAAAAGAATCTAAGCAGCCTAAAACAGTCTCCTCAGAAGAAATTTCGCCAGTTTCAGAAAAGAATAACATATTTTTTGAACCCCACAGTTGACCAGATTTTTCATGAGCAATGTAGTTTGCCACATCAAGCTGAAAGCATAGAAGATCGCAGAGATGGTCGAAGCATGAGAGCTGACAACAGAAAGTGTTAGACCCTTTAACAAGTGACGATAGAGTATGTCTAAAACAAGACAAAGCATTGCATTACACAAGACAATGGTTTTGTAACTATTTAATCCAGGAGTTCATTTCATTCAAAACCTCAATAAAGCCATTATGGACTGCCACCAGTGCACTGTACTTACATAAGATATCGTCCTTGGTTCAAACACAGATTTCATCAATTTGAAGTTGAACTAAAACTATCTTAAATATTACCACACATTGGAAATTTTAAGTTACCTTCTCACTTGGTCCATCATGGAGGGAGAGTTTTTCTGCTGTCAATAATTTTGATTTACTTCTCCAATATAGCCACATAAGTTTCCTTCGTAACAGTGTGTTACCGGATAACATATCCCACCCCAGCACAGCAACCAAAGGGTACAGAAGGGGGAATAGAGATATGACCTGGAGAAGAAATAGAAACAGAAATCGGCCTCCATTATACGCAGCTAAGCTATCTGACAGATATAATTTGATGCTAGAGGCAATGCCATCTTTCTTTCTTTTTTAAATACATGTAGTTACTTTTCTGAATATTGTAGTTGTAATCTGTTCATAGATGATTAATACTGTTTCGGTACCAGCATCTGTAACTAAACTAATGGATTTCTAATGAAATCAGTGGGATAATCCCACTTATATCAACAACAACAAAAAAAATTAAAGAAGTAGTTACAGGTATGGACAGTGTGTACCTTAGAATATTAGTCATGAAAATTAATCTTATGAAAAAAAAAAACACATACATCATTAGCTTCTTGGAGCTGCTCCTTACGGATCAGAGATAGAGAAGTTTCAACCACAATCTCAAGCACATGCTTTTCCGACACTCGTGAATAATGGTAGAGATCTCTCATACAAGACCCAGCATATTTTTCTCGTTCTAGAGGTACTGTCGCTAGAAACTTCTTCAGGGGAAAAGGAACTGGTTCAGAAGTGGCAGCACCATTTTCCTTTATTTCTTCAGAAAAAACCTCATCTTGAATCACCTAGTGAAAGGAGAAACGAACAAAAGCTTAGGTCTAAAGAGGCACAAGCAGTTTTATCTAATTGCTATGAGAGTATTGTTGGTTTGGTGGGTTTTCTTTTTCTTTTTACCTTTCTTTCTGTGTGATTGTGTGGGTGGGTCAGGGTGTTAGAGGTCAAAGCAAAACAATTACCAGGAGCATGGCGGTGCTCTGATATGTGTTGCACAAGCTTGTACAGCCCGTGCTTTTGCGTAAAAATAATATATGATACAAGAAAATAAATGCACCTGGAGCATGTATAGAAGTTGAATGTCGCTGGATTGAACCAGACCTGCATGTACTTGACTCATTTTTCTCCTTGATGTAATAAATGTTTTGTTGTAAGAAGAGCTGGCTGTGCTGCATTTCATGACTAGTTCTTTAAAGGCATTCCTGTAACAACATAGAAGAGTCAAAAGGAACTTCCAATTTCCGGAATGTGTACTCCTTGCTGTCTTTAAGGGAAATTTGGCAATCAATTTTGAAGAAGTTAAAATCTGTTAAAGAATTCCAGTACTTTGATCAACTAAGGAGGTATATAATCGCAACAATTGTCTTCCTAGATCATATGAATCTGGTCTGGTATCACCAAAACCAGCATACGTGGTAACATATATGAATTGTGATTTATAACATTATGCAATTCAACCCAATTTCCCCGCTGGTGATTAGGATTATGTATATAATTATGTTGCATTGTTAACAATAAGCATTGCATTATCATACTACTATGCATTAACTTACTTGTATTCTTCTTCTGCTACACCGAAACCGTGATGAAGGAATGGAAGGTACCAAAAAGCCCCCTCGATTGCACCATCGTCTAAGCAATCCTTAATTGCTCGTAAATTTGCCAATTGCACGCTCCTTTGTATTTTCATGATGACCTCTGCTCCCTCCCTAGACGAGCTTGATCCATTTTCTTTCAAAGCTGCTTGATTTCTGATATTGACAGAAATTGCATCAAAAATCTCAGCATGTTTTAAAAAAACCTCCCAAAGACATGTCAATTCTTCCTCTGACACCTCATCCAACTGTCTTTCTCCTTTTAATCTCTTTTGTCCCAAATCCAATAGCCTACTTAAAATGTTTAGACATTTTTTTTCCACGTCTTTAGTACTCTCTTCAGTCAGTTTGGATAAAACAGTTTGGATTAAAATCAAGAACTCCACTTGGCGGCGACTAGAATGGGGCTCGCTGAGCTCAAGAGAGGCCAGCCAAGCGAGGTGGGAAGGCGAGGGGCAGGTGGTCGACCAGTGGACGTCTACTACTTGTCCTCCCTCTGACACAATCGAACGGAGGAAGGATAAGGCGAGGTCGGGGTCGCGTTTGCGGAGGCTGAGAAGAGAGGCTCTGAGTGGCTCGAACTGAGCGAGGAAGAGGTGATTCGCTGCCACGCGTGAGAGCAGCGCGATCTCCTTTTCGGTCGCCATGAGTGAGACAGAGAGACTGATTAGCCTCGTTAATAGCTTCTTTACGGTTTTTCCATTTGCATGATTGCAGAGTGAAGAGAGCGCCAATTGTGCATCATGCTCTCGATCGGAAAGGATGGCGGAAGGAGGAGGGACGAGAGAGTTCCTGGTAAGTTGCGTATGTTCTGTAGCGCTTCAGCTACTGTTATTCGTGGTGTGGGTCATAATACGATGAGGTCTGTATCTAATGGGCTCCAGGTGGACATGACTTGCAAATGGAAAAGAGCAGGGAGATGTATGTTCCTTGAACTGGTTTATGGGTCCCACTGTTCAGATATCGACTTCAAACCCCACATGAATGGTCGAGAACCCCCCGAAATTTTTTTTTTTTTAAAGCCATGTCAGTGAAAATCCCCCGAAATTATTATTAATAGTAATATAAATAAAAAAAATATTGTAGGAACAATTTCGTGAAATTTCGACGTATAGAAAAACGTTATACTCCATAACGTCTAGCGAATATCATGGACCATTGCGGTCCGATTAGCAGATTTACGATTTAGAAGATTGACGATTAAAGCAGATCATTGTTGTCTATCACGGCCAAGTTAAAAACAACAGCCAGAATTCATTACTTTAAAAACTCTAAAATTATTTATTTTATTTATCATTTTAAATAATCGCACGATATCCATGCTTTGTCATTTATAACTCCAAAGTTCTCGCTAGCCTTGTCAGATTCACTTTCGTGTTTTACTGATCTAAGTATGTAAAGCCCAATCTGATTCCTATCTCTTCCACCAAGTAAAATCAGGAGAGAAAGAAAGAGAAAGAGCGAAGGAGAAAGGGCTGAAGAGGAGCGAAAAAGTTCTCAGCTCTGGCCGTGATAGACAACAACAGTCAGAAAATGTTTTTTCCAAAATTTCTCTGGCTGTCATAGACAGTAACACCAGTCCCATATTTTATTTCAGTTGATCAGCGGTAACTTGATTTCGTTAAGCTGGCCGTGATGATCTATAACGTTCTCTGGATGTTATGGACTATCACGTTTTGCTACAAATTGAATTTTTACGAAATATTTCCTCATTATCGATATTTTTTTATGAGTGAGCCTATGGTGCTATGCATAGCACGGATGGCTAGTGTACTACGGCTCAATATGGTACTTTTTAAAATCCTACGGTCGATCCAACCGTTCAATGTGATAATCATATGAATATGTACTTGCAAACTAAATTTTATATTTTTTCGAATTTTTTTACTATTTTTTTAGATAGGTAGAAAAATCAGTGTTTTCTGAAAATTCTGGACCATCAAAATTCTACCTATCTAAAAAAATAGTAAAAAAATTCGAAAAAAATATAAAATTTAGTTTGCAAGTACATATTCATATGGTTATCACATTGAACGGTTGGATCGACCGTTAGGATTTTAAAAAGTACCATATTGAGCCGTAGTACACTAGTCATCCGTGCTATGCATAGCACCATAGGCTCACTCTTTTTTTATTTATTTTTCTATTAATAAAATTTTCGGTGAGAATTCCGACTGCAAGTGGATATGAAATTTTCTAATTTTCACACGAAGCATCGATTTGTGCAGCGGGTCCCTCTGCTTGATCAAATAAGCCGAAATTTTTATTAATAGAAAATATAATAAAAAAATATTGACATTGAACAACGCCTTCGCGGAAATTCGAGATCTAACAAAGACGTTATGAACCATAACGTCCAGGGCACTGTAGCTGGACGTCATGGTTCATAACGTCCCGTTAAAACGATCACTAATGATCTCTAATTAACGAAAATACTGTAGCTGGACGTTATTGTTCACAACGTCCAGCTACAGTGTGTTTTTTTTTTTTTTGCTTGTTGCTTCCTGGTATGCTTCAGTTAGAGATTTTTGCAAAAAAAAAAACACTGTAGCTGGACGTTATTGTTCATAACGTCCAGCTACAGGGTTTTTTTTTGCTTGTTGCTTCTTGGTATGCTTCAGTTAGCGATTTTTTGAAAAAAAAACACTGTAGCTGGACGTTATGAACAATAATGTCCAGCTACAGTGTTTTTGTTAATTAGAGATCATTAGTGATTGTTTTAACATGACGTTATGAACCATAACGTCCAGCTACAGTGCCCTGGACGTTATGGTTCATAACGTCTTTGTTAGATCTCGAATTTCTGCGAATTCGTTGTTCAATGTCGATATTTTTTTATTGTATTTTCTATTAATAAAAATTTCGGTCAAATAAGCCCTCAATCAGTAGTTTTCTTGTGCAGTGGGTCCTTTTGTTCATCAAATAGACTGTACTAGGCACAGTAACAATCTACGCGAATAATTTGCAAATAATTTGTGTTTTATTCGTTTTCTAGACATTTCCGAACCGAACACCGAATAAAATGCAAAAAATGTATAATACGTTTTATTCGAATCACGAATTATTCGCGAGAAAAACATGAAAAAAACGTGAAAAAAAATTATTTTTTCTTTTTGCTTCTTTGTTGTACCGAATTATTCCCAAATTATACCCGAATTACAAATTTTTGGCCCCGCCGAACCTAACCCGAACTATTCGTTTGTCATTATGGTACTAGGTGGGATATAGCGCGTTGTTTTGGCATAACTTTTATTTATTTTAGCAAAAATTAGTTTTATGAATAAAAATTAAAAATATTTTATAAATTTACCTCACAAAAAGATACTCACAATTTAAATATTTAACATTATTTTTTTAGATGTTTTAGTTAATAAGAAAAAAATAAATGGTTAAGACATCAAATTAAAAACTTGTAGTTATATATTTTGTGTATCATTAGAGGATTAGACTATTTCATATTGTGTATAAACAAGTAGTTGTCTTTAACGTAGTGGCATTTGTGCATACTTCTCAATCTAATTGGCCGATTTGTGAGATTAAATGTTCATTTTTTTTTTACTTTTGAATACTTCAGTAAGTTTCAAAGTTCATATACCTCATTAATTTGAACTCTCAAAAGCATATTCCTAGTTGCAAGAATGCTTGCCGAAAAACTATATTAATTCAATTAAAAAATACGAGCAAGCTTTAATGGAGGTGCTTTTCAAGGCAATAATTTTTTTTGTGGTGATTACACCTAGGGGTGTTTATTGGGTCCGGTTTAGTCGGTTTTAAACCGAACCTTATTAGTTTGGACCAAATGGTTCAATTTTTTCGGTTTAATGGTTCGGTTCAGTTTGCTTTTTAAAACCGAATTATAATTTCGGTTTGATTCGGTTTGAAAATTTTGAAAACCGAAATAACCGAACCGACCGAAATTTTATATATTATGAATTTGGTCCGGACCGCCCCGGTTTATTTCTTAATCAATTGTTTTAAATACTTCGGTTTATTTCTTAATATCCAATTTCTTAATACCCGGTTTATTTCTTAATATACTTCGGTTTATTATAAATCAATTGCTTTAAATAAAAAAATTAATATATTTCGGTTTGAACCGAACAAACCGAAATAAAACTTTAGTTCGGTTCGGTTCGGTTGCAATACTAAATCAGTTCGGTTCGGTTTTATTTTTGAAACCGAATTATAACTTTGGTTTCAACCGAACCGAACCGATGAACACCCCTAATTACACCCTCTTCATTGTGTATTTTTTTTTAAATGAACTTAAATTCTAAGGTAGAAACTTCCTACTTCATTGTACAAGTTTTTTATATTTTAAGCAGTTAGTTAGGGGCTTTCCTGAAGATAGAAATTCTGGAAGAGGAAGCATCTTATTCCTATGAGTAGTGTATGAAAGTTTTGTAGGGCTACTTCTAAATTACCATCTTCACGAAACAGGTTTTCAATTATAGAAGATGGAAGACAATTGTAGAGGGTAAGGATGAAGGTCGAGGGAGAGGAGCAGCTTGGGTCCGATGCCCATCGGACCCAAAGTGGGTTCGATGGGTTCGATGGGCTCGACGACCGTTCGATATGCTTTAAGATTTCCACCAGAACTTTCGCGTCTGCTTTAAGTTTCGTGCGCACCAATCTTAAAGCAGATCGGACGGTCGTCGAGCCCATCGAACCCACTTTGGGTCTGATGGGCATCGGACCCAAGCTGCTCCCGAGGGAGAGAGGAGTAGGGATCGATTTTGACAGGCTGGATTAATTTTATTTCAATTTCACTAATGCTCTAAGAACATTTAATTTATTTTTTGAACGAGTGGGGTTAAAATACATCATAGTTTTGTACACCAATTATACCCACATTTTTATTTCTGTTTGAAGTTTAAACAGTCGATTCGATGAGGGTTCACAACTTTACAGATCATAAACTAAATTATAACCCGACTATTACATATCATAAACTAAATTAAAAATATTGATACAAACTGATGTTACTACTTACTACTACAGATAAAATCCGAATGAAAATATAGGCAAAATCCGATCGATTCAATCAGGGTACCCGGATCATCGAACCGTACAGTGAGGCTCACAATTTTACACTCCATATTTACTTCTAACCGGATCAAACTCAATCCGGTACTTATTTAGACCGTAGAAGTCCTTTTAAAATTCATGCCTAGTTAAAAAGAACTATCCGGACCAAAATACGCCGATTTTGATCGAGCACGAACATCCTGATTCCATATCAATCGTCTGATCCCGATCGTTACCGTAGACAGTCTCTTCTATCCTTCTACGATAGTAGCGGATGCCATCCAACATAACCTTGGCGGGAAGAAGTTTTGGTCATCTGAGGTCATATTACCTAAAGTAACTCAATATTTGGGTTTAGATCCGGACCGTGATATGTTCTGGCACGAATATTATAGAACCCCCGTGCATTCCATCTTGGTCGCATCGGCCCAGATCCTGATCAAACGGTCCTGATCTAAACTCAAAACTTGAGTTACTTCAGAGGATCCGGACTCTCATATCAGTGCATCCTTCCTCGACAAGCTTTCTAGGGTTTGAGCACAACCCCTCTCCTCTCCTCTCAGTAAACTGAATCAATCAATTCCTATTCCTATCTAGAAAATTAGAGATGCCGATCTACAATATTAGGGGAATCGATGTGGATTTCCCATTGCAAGCCTATGATTGCCAAATTGTCTATATGGAGAAGGTCATTCGATCACTCCAAGAGGTGTCTCTTTGCTTTTTTCCCAATTACCTGAAGAAATTCTCAATTTTACTTCTGTGCATTCCATTTCAGATCTCATGACAGAAAGTCCTTGCTATTTGTATACTGCTATGGCCGGCCATAAAGGGTCACTTTAATCTATAGGTTTAACCAGAACATGCTTGTTAGAAGGCCAATAGACCAAACACTATTGAACCAACTTGTTTATACCGGTAAACAGTACATGTATGGTAAAATTTGTGAAGTATACCATCTTGTTTTTTATGGTACCCAGTTGGTACTACAAATGGTCACTTGAGAAAGTATTGCAATTTCAGCCATGAAGCTGAAATTCTTTTTGTAATAACGTACCTTTGCCACTGATACTACTTGTAGATAGCAGGGTGCATCATGATATTGGTGTACCAAGAATTTGTCATTTACCATGTTAGATGCCTTTATAAATCCCGTATATACAACTAAGACTTGATCAAACTAAGTCAATATCTGATCCACCAATCATACAACAAAATAAACAATGACAATACCCTGAATGATCGTCGTTCCAAAAATGAACTCAATACACCGTCATTTATCCCAAACATAATTTTTTCTTGGGCCTTCTAAAATCTCACATGTCCTATGCTTGAACTTAGGGGAAAAAATGCATTGCTAGAGAGCCCAACTGGGACAGGAAGGACACTGAGCCTGTTGTGTGCCACTCTAGCATGGCGAAAGAGCTTCGGGGAGTTTTCGACAAACCCTAGTGAAGAGGAAAATAAATCTGCTGTGATTCTCGGGGAATCACAGGACCCTGCGATCCGATCTCAACTGTTGGTCTTTCTTGAGATGCGTGCATGAAAATTTACTTTTCCTAAAACATTTCCGAGATCCGCGCACGAAAAAGTTTGAACCGTTGATCTTGGAATTTCAGGATCCTGCGATCCCTCTCGGAATCGCAGCAGATTCGGACTCAGTGAAGAGAAGGGATGGGGTTCGAGCCAGCCAAGCAGTAGCCAATCAGTGTCTTCAACTCCTTCTGAGAGTCAAAGATCAGGTTTACCAATCATAATTTACACCTCTCGTACACATAGTCAGCTGAAGCAGGTCATCAGGGAGCTAAAGACCAGCAATTATAGGTGGATTTTTTCTTTAAAACTAAACAGACTAAATAACTGAGGTTTTTGATGTTAAATTAAAAAATAGACAGAATTAACCCAATCACCCATCAATCGCGTTTTACTTTGCCTCATCTAAGTGCGTTAATGGAGGATCCTGAAAGTAGCCAGGGAAAAGGAAATGAATATAGAGCTGTAGTCATGTTCAAGCTAGTATTAGTTACCATATGAACACTACCATTACTCCATTAGTCTGATTGTGTAATCCTAGGTATGAACTGGCACTACATGACACACTGAAGATTAGAATACACATTTTTTTATTTTAGACCGAAAATGGCGATAGTGGGTCGCGAGAGCAGATGTGCATTCATGATGATGTAAGGTTGCTTAGAGGTAAAGCCCAAAACCACACATGCCAATACATGTGCAAAAAGAGAAAATGTCGTCACCACCCCCTGTATCAGGTACTTCATCCAAATATACCCCATTTTCTTGGAAATTTTACTCTACAGTTCCTAACCTTAAAATTCCACATGCAACTTTTTAAACAACAAATATCCACTACAGCAGCGGAACCCTTCTGCGACCGGCCAAATCGGTCACAGAAGGTTATGGCACCTGTCGCAGAATGTTGTGCCGGTCACAGATGGCCGAAATCGGTCGCAGTTGCTCCGTCGTTGATAACCACCCCGCTGACGCCACCGGTCGCTGAAGGGTAAGGCGCCGGTCGCAGATGACCCTATAGCGACGATGAAATTTGTCGCTGATGCTATATGCTGACGTGGCGGAAGACCATCAGAGACCAATTGGCCGGTCGCAGATGGGCCCAGAATCGGTCGCAGAAGGCTAATTTTTTTTTTTTGGTATTTTTTTGTTATTTTTCTTTTTCCCAATTGGTACGAAACGTTCCAAACAAATATAAAAACCATTGAACCCATTCTGTTAATTTATTTTTCTCCAGTCCCAATTGGTACAAAACGTACCAAACAATTCACAAGCAATTCAAATATACAATATAAAATACTGGTACGAAACGTACCAAGCACCAAGCAATTTAAAAGGAATTCAAAAGCAATTTAATTGGTACGTAACAAGCAATTCACAAAACGACATAAACATGAAATATTCTTAGCTGTTTGTCGTGGCAAAGTTTGTATCATTCTTTCTTATTTGAAATTTATATGATTGACTGCAATTTCCAGACAATATGAGTTCTGTTGTTTTGAATTTGTTATTGATTAGGTCAGTGAGGGTCTTGATTTTGCTGACCAGGCCGGCAGAGCTGTTGTAATTACCGGAATTCCCTTTTCTATGTTGACTGACCCCAAGGTTTGTTTCCTTGTAAAACTATCTCGCTGAGTTCATTGATTTATATCAACATGTAAATTCCACAGATACTTCCAGTTTTTCTTATTATTTAATCAATGCTTCAATTTTAAATTTTCTGGTGGTAGGTTCGTCTTAAGTGGGAGTACATGGACCAGCAGGCTTTCAAACCAAAAACTAACTTAAAGGTAATATATATCTCTAAAATTGGTTATGTATGTTCTACAGTACATTAATTTTAAAGCAACATCCTACCAAACTCGTATGTCTAGAATGACATAAATTTTAGCAACACTACATATAATGCAAGTTACAAAAGAACAAAAGAAAGAATATATAAAACATGAGCATTAACTCTGGTTTTGGGTTGGTATACCAACAGTTCAGCATTTTAACAAAATCTTAGATTTATTTAGTTGAAAAAAAAGAAGCATCACAGTACATTTTTCTTATCAGTTTTTATATATACATATATCTGATATGTCTTTCTTATCTTATCTGTATAAGGATTGACTGGGGATATGGAAGAGTGGTATGTACAGCAAGCAGCTAGGGCTGTAAACCAGGCTGTTGGCCGTGTCATCCGACATCGCAATGATTACGGTGCCATCATTTTCTGCGATGAAAGGTCACATTGCAAATACTAAAAGAAATGAAAAATGAGAGGTACTTTACTATTTTAAGAAAAAGATTTTGAAAATGAGTTATTTGGTTTTTGTGATCATTCGACTCCTGTCACTTATTTAATTAGGGATCAAGGATAAAGCAAATGACCATAATGAGTGGTAGATATATTAGATGTTTCTAAATGACATTCACAATTTTGTTTTAGTATATATAATATTTTCTATCAATGCATTAAAAACAAGTATGTTTATTTGACACGAAGTTCTGTCATTTCCTTGTAGTCACCCACAATGTTATAGTACCAAAGGAAATTAGAAGATTAACTTATGTTAGAAAACCTTCTTTGAATTTCTGCATATATATAAGCACTTTTGAAGAACTGAAATCTAGAGGCTTAATTTTTTGTAATATCTAAATGACATATGGGGCTTTGAAAAAGAATTCCTGAAAAATATTTTTAGTGTACGTGCTCGTGTGTGTACGCTTGTGCATCTGCACTTGCACGCATGGGTACGTGCATGTGTGTGTGTTTTAATGTGGTATTTCCTGAATGTCTCATATTCCTTCAATCTTCCTTTGTTAGGTTTGTGCAACAAGGCCGTCAAGAGCAGATGTCCTACTGGCTCAGACCCCATGTCAAGGTTTTTTGCATCAATATCACTGTCATTGTTGATTTATTGAATAGGAAAATATTAGTGCTTACCATTTTTTCTCTTCACAGTGCTACTCGAAGTTTGGGGATGTAATTTTTACCATGACAAGATTTTTTTGAGAGAAGAAAATTCTTCATTGTTGAAACCCAAAAAGGAGGAGACCTTTTCCGTTCACGAGCACTGCTCTGGTAATTTCTTATAGATACTTATAGATTTGTTGCTTTTGATTTATATAATTACATGTTATCAGCCATTGAGTCATTGAAAAAACTTATCCAAACTAAACTAAACTAAAATTTCTAATATTTCTCAAGTAGATAAAGACAGGGTTCCCGATCGAGATCACAGTTCCATCATCACAATCTCCCACCAGTTTGGTACATTCTCACCATTTAATATTCATGTTTCCCATATATATTATTCTATATTTCTATGTCAAAACTCAAAAAGTAATGAAAAATGTTTCTTTCCTAGGTTTCCTCAGCTGCTCAAAGTTGTTCTGGAAAACCTCGGTTACTGATACAAGCAAGTACAAGTAGGACCAAAATTGACAACTTTACCCCACTGGGCTCTATTCTTCCAGCTAATCGGGCAACCCTTCCAGAAAAATTTCATAAACTTAATTCCGCAGCAGTTTAAATATTTTAAATGAGACCCTGACTCTCACTGTGAAGAGGTGAACCAGTAAACTCACTATTGGCTTTAAAAAAGCCGAAGTTTTGGAAACTGGTAATGCTCATTTGGAGGGGGAGAATAAAAGGGTATTGCCTTTTTCATTATGTGGGCAAAAATCTGAAAAGAAAGAGGTTAATTATCGTGGGGAATACTTCAAGTAGCACATGTGGGGGCCAAGTGGAGAGTAGAGGCTCTGCTTTCTTGGCTCAGGGAATTTCTTTCTCTTTTACCAGTCGGTGCTCGAAACGATCATATGTACAGGCCGGCTTGTAGAAGCATCAACAGCTCAGGGAATTAATGACAGAAAAACAATTTCCTCTCCGTTAAATGCAGATTAGCAAGTTCAAGGGAGGATCTTATGCCAAAGACAACAGCGAAATTTATTCATAACAATATAATAGCAATTCCATTTTGTACTTGCAATTGCTCACATGCCAATCAAGCTTGGACCCACATATATATGTAGTGTCTTTTATTCCGTCATTTCTCTGTTCTTGTCTTGGTTCATTTTATTTTCCTGCAAGGCTATCAATGAATGCATTCTATGCCCTGTGCAAAGCAAGAGCGGTAACCGGTAAAGCAGATGAGGGGTTGGTTGTGTTAAAGTAAGGCATGCTGCGAGAAATTAAAACAAAAAAAAATTCGCATTTTGGTTTAAATTTTTATTAATAAGAGGCAATTAATATTTAAAATATATATTAATAATTACAAATTAATAAAGTGCAACGATACATTAATAAATATGAGCAAAAGTGCAAACTATTTCGTAATTAATGTGAATAACATATGAATTGTATATTAATTAATGCAAATAAAATAAAATGTGAACTATGCATAACAATTTTTTTATATGGTTCACGCTTATGCTATATAGTATGAATTTTATACATGTGGTGTTAAGTGCAATACTTGTACAAATTTGTTATGATAAGCATAAATGCGAGCAAATTTGATTTTCTGTATAATTAAAAGACAATTAAAATATGCCCAAATATATGTTTTAGTGAGGCTATGGTACTATGCACAACGCGTATTGTCTTGTAATATGAACTCAAATTTTCATTTTGAAAGTCCTAACGGTCAATCCGAATTGTTCAACTGGTCTCCATATGAATATATACTTTTCAACTAAATTTCACATTTTTTAGAATTTGTTTAATATTTTTTAGATGGGTAGAAAATAAGAGGCAATTTCTACAGGACGGCGATTAGGTTTGTGATGCAATATGGTGTAGAATATTGGGTTACTAAAATACAACACATCTAGAAGATAAGTGTAGCAGATATGTGTATGTTGCGGTGGAGCTAGGGCCATACAAGATGGGACCAAATTAGAAATGATGATATATGTGATAGACTTGGATAGCACCGATTGAAGAGAAGTTCGTCCAACATCGCTTGAGATGGTTTGAGCATCTACAACAGAGGCCTCCCGAGGCACCGGCATAATGGAATTATAAGGCGTATCGAAAACACAAGAGAGGCAGAGGTCGGCTACGATTGATATGGGACGAAGTAGTAAAAAGGAACTTGAAGGAATGGAGTGTATCTAAGGAGTTGGTTTTGGACAGGAGCACGTGAAAGTTAGCGATGCACGTACCATAACCATGACTTAGGAAATATTGTTTAGGGATTGTTTAGGGATAGTATTATAGGCCTTAGGTCATAGCTAGGACTAGTGATTCGGAGTCAAGAACGTAGAGCTTGGGACTTTGACCTCTACAATCTATAGTTTAGGCAATATATATTTAATATTAGTATTACTATTATTACTATTATTATTGATGCCATTATTACTATTAGTATTACTACTACTATTACTATTAGAGGAGGGTTCAAATGCCTCTATTTTTCATGCCTCCATCATGCCTCCATTTTTTAAAACTTTAATAACTCGAAATTTAAAACTTAAAGCTCAAAATAAAACCATTGGATATGATCTACATCATTTTATCTATATACGTGTAAAAAATTATGACATTTAAATTTTGTTTTAGTTGTCATCAAGAGCTTGTAAAAAACTACTAATGTGGATAATTTATAGACGTTGATTTTTCAACTTATTGATTCACATAAAAACAAAATCGAAATGTGATAAAATATTATGAGCACATAGATAAAATGATGTAGTCATATTCAACGATTTTATTTTGACTTTTAAGTTTTAAATTTTGAGTTATTAAAGTTTTTAAAAATGAAGGCATGGTGGATGCACAAAAATTGGAGGCATTTGAACCCTCCTCTTACTATTATTATTATTATTACTATTATTATTATTATTATTATTATTATTATTATTATTATTATTATTATTATTTTTATAACTATTTTATACCATCTATCTTGAATTTATAATTATGATTGAGTGTCATTTTTAGTCTATCCTAACTTGTTTGGGACTAAAGACTCAGTTGCTGTTGTTGTTACAAAGTAACTTGATTTGAACATTCTGGATCATTCAAAAACAGTGATTTTCTATCCATTTAAAGAAATAGTAAAAAAAATTATAAAATTGTGAAAATTAATCTACAAGTATATATTCATATGGAGACCATATTGAACGGCTCGGATTAACTATTAGGATTTTGAAAACAAAAATATTGATCCGTAGTACGACCTATCCGCGCTATGCAAAGTACCATAACCTCTCTATGTTTTATATATGATAATATCTACTTCATCAGTGCGAACTATTTTTAACAAGTATCAATCGTATAGTTTTAATCAGGGTTCTAAATAGCTACGCAATAGCTACGCTATAACTTTTTCATACCTCAAAAGCTATAACGCTATTAACCGCTTTTCTTTTATAATAATTCTAAATAACTAGCTATGGTTGCGCTATAGCGCTATAATCGCTATTTAGAACCTTGGTTTTAATTTGTTATTTTGTGAAATATAAATATCATAATATGTATCATATATTAATGAAAATATGAGGTAGTTTTGAAATTTGCTTACATGGTCTTGTATTAACTGGGACTTGATAGCAAATTGAGTACTTCACATTATTTTTTTTTTAGTAAAGGATGGAGGTCAAGCCATCTAACTATTAAATATCCATGAAGAATTGGAGAACATTGCATTTGTCACTAGATCAAAGTTCTGGTCTCGAGTGCTTCACATTATCTAGCATTCGAGTTTTCTATATTCTTTCTGCTCTTTTTTTTTTGTCTTCTATATTCTATATTCTTTCAGATAACGTCCCAATTTTTCATAATTATAGCCTTATAGGTGATGCGTGGCATGATGCTATTGGCAAGCGAATTTTAGGTGGAAAATTTACTGTGATTGTTAGCACTCTCTCCTGTTTTCTTTTCTCTGCCATTGAATCCATGTTTTAAATGGATTCCTAATTATGGATTTTGTAAAGCCATATTTATCAATCCTACATTCCTACCCAATTATGGATTAAGCTGAGTTGTTCATTTGTAAATTATGGATTTTCTATTTTTTTAATCCTACCTAATAATTGAAGATCCCTTTGTTCCATTTTATAATTTCTGCCAAAATCTTAAGTAATGATAATACCAAGATAAAACATATACCAATCTTCAGTGATAAAACACCATATATATGGTTGAAAGTACATAAAAAAAAAACATTGCCTGAATTATAATGTGCTAATTCATAGGTTCTCAACATATCAAAATAATAATATATAATAAACACTTCTGAAACAATATTGAAGGTACATCTTGTTCAATGCCACAATCTTGTAAAAAAAATTGCTGTCAGTTGCTGGATGCATCAGGCATGTACTCTTTCTCTGCCTTTTGCTGCCTCCTTGCCGTTCAAGTTCTCTTGCTCGTATCTGTGACTGTGACTATGCTCGCTAATTTCGTTAGTGATGTCATTAAATGCTCTAAGGAGATGCTTATGCATGCTCTTATTATTCTGCTCCAGGTAACAAAGCAACAACTCATTCAAGTTATCCTGATTCGACGGCTGAGATTTGCCTGCATTGTCAGCTTTTAGCATTGTCTTCATCGACCTTTTGAAATCCTTGTAAGGATCGATTGAGAAGGTGACCACCACCACCCCTGCCTCCCCCTCTCTAATATCACCAATTGGTGATGATGGTACAACGAATGAGTTTGATGTCGAAGATGAGAATTCTTCATTACCAGTATTTTCTGGGGACTGTTTTGTCGATGTGTCGGTTGAAGAAGACTCGTTGGTCATCACCAGCACCCCTAACTCCCCCTCTCTAATATCACCAGTTGGTGATGATGGTGCAACCAATGAGTTTGATGTCGAGGATGAGAATTCTTCGTTACCAGTATTTGCTGGGGACTGTTTTGTCGATGTGTCGATTGAAGAAGACTCGTTGGTCATCACCAGCACCCCTGCCTCCCCCTCTCTAATATCACCAGTTGGTGATGATGGTACCACCAATGAGTTTGATGTCGAGGATGAGAATTCTTCTTTACCAGTATTTGTTGGGGACTGTTTTGTCGATGTGTCGATCAAAGAAGACTCGTCGTCACTGATTTCCACGGAAGGGAAGTACTCCAACATATAGCGGTTGAGGTCGGTGAGATCTGACTCATGGTTAGTTATAAAGTTGACGTTTGAGTTCCGCTTGTCAATGGATTCGGTTTTCGGGTAATTGCATGTCAATGACCTGGGGTGGATCAAGCTGTTTAGGTTTAGTCCAGGCACCTTCTTTAGCTGCTTCAACAAGTATAGCTTCATGGACTTGGAAAATTTTATCTTCTTTCTCCCCATTTCTTCTTCTTCTTGGCTAAAAAGAAAGCAAGTCAATTTGATGGTTTAATAAAGAGGAAGATAAGGGTGGCCAGCTGGCGCAAAAACATTCATAAATTACTTATTTCTCAAAATAGCAGTCACATATATACTCCTCTGTAATATATTGTTCACTTTTTTATACAAAAAATCATATATATATATAGAGAGAGAGAGGGGTGGGCTATGGTGCATTGCAATGTATATGTCATCTTGTATATTGGACTACAAACCTTTGGATTCGAAGTTCAAATAGTCAATCTAAAGGGCTCAACATGTTCTCCATATCAAAATGTGCTTGGAGACCAAATTTTACATTTTTTTGAAACTTTACTATACAAATAATTTTCAAAAAAATATAAAATTTGGTCTCCAAATAGATTTTAATATGGATATCAAATTGAATGGTTTGGATAGGTTATTTTGAAATCAAAACCAACTATTTATAGTCTTATTAAGTACAAGAGACCCAATACATTACAATGCAACATATATAGTTACATAGCCCAACTCTCTCTCTATATATTATATAAATAGAATTTTCTCCCTTTTTACCGCATTAATTAAGGCTTTA
Source organism: Carex parvula (assembly GCA_025461045.1). NCBI lineage: Eukaryota > Viridiplantae > Streptophyta > Magnoliopsida > Poales > Cyperaceae > Carex > Carex parvula. The sequence continues at coordinate 8,277 of JAJGRW010001007.1, read as the reverse complement.
TACAGTTGAAAACTAATTGCATATTATACAGTTAAATATATTATAAATAATTGTCTTTTGAAACAGATGTCTAAACAATTAATAGAATATCAACAGTCAGTCGTTTATGGCCAGTATTAGATACACGCAATGCGTATATAAACATTGACATGTGTTATGTGTAAATCTATATATGCTATATATATATATATATATATATATATATATATAGAATCTGGCTAATATGCTACACATATATAAGGGCCCCTCCGTGCTACGGCTCACTTTTTGAGTTTTCAAAATCCTAACGGTCGATCCGAACCATTCAACATGATCTCCATATGAATATGTACTTGCAAACCAAATTTTACATTTTTTTAGAATTTTTTTACTATTTATTAAGCCACTTTGAAAATCGCTGATCCAATGGTCCAGAAAAGTTTACTGTTGTGTACAAATTAGTGTTTTTTCAAAGTGGCTTAATAAATAGTAAAAAAATTCTAAAAAATGTAAAATTTGGTTTGCAAGTACATATTCATATGGAGATTATGTTGAACGGTTCGGATCGACCGTTAGGATTTTGAAAACTCAAAAAGTGAACCGTAGCACGGAGGGCCCTTATATACGCGTAGCACCGTAGCACTGTCCTATATATATATATATATATATATATATATATATAGTAGAAGAGGAGGGATTCAATTACACTACATTGTTACACCATATATTTATAAGTCATTTTAGCAATTATAAAGTCCAAACAGTCGATCCGAACTGTTCAACATGATATCCATATTAAAATGTGTCTGGAGATCAAATTTTACATTTTTTTTTTATTTTTTTAGTATTTATTAAGATGTGTACAAAATTATTGTTTTCAGACAATTCTGAACCATTGGAAACAACGATTTTAAAAATTCTAAATACATACTAAACAAATTCTAAAAAATATAAAATTTGGTCTCCAAGCACATTTTAATATGGAAATCATGTTGAACGGTTCGGATCGACTGTTTGGACTTTGAAATTGTTAAAATAACTTATAAAAATATGGTGTCAAGATGTGTTAATATAAAATGGTGTAATTGGATGATAGAAAGCAAGTGAATATGACAATTTTGAGGTAGTTGTAGTTGGGCACACAGAATGCCATTTTAAATTTTTTTTTTATTTTACTATTTGAAGAAGTTGATTAATATAGTTTATTTGTTGTTATAATTTTTAGTTTATTATTATATTTTTAGAGAACCAACTTTTGGTTAAGTGGTAAAGGCAATGCTGGATGTCGATGATTTGAAACCCAGAAGGGACAATTCTTTGTAGATATTAAATAATTGAGTGACTTGAGCTCTAACTTTTACTAAAAAAAAAATTATTATATTTTTAGTTGCTGCTATATTCTCCTCCTATAATATGATATCCTCATATTGAAATTCAACTTGCATAAAAAATAAGTAATTTTATATTTAAAGTTGTCATTTATTTAAACAATATATTGTACTAATATTTATACAAAGATGTTAATTTCTTTTTTTTTTTGATACATTCTTTAACTTGTGCATGCAAAGTGATAATCTCACATTAAATGATAGAAAATTCTATTGTACACAAAATTCTACTGTTAGAAGAACCAGTCTTTGGTCTAGTGACAAAGACAATGCTCTCTGTGTGAGAGATCGTAGATTTGAAATCCGGAAGGAACAATCCTTTGTGGATTATTAAATAGTTAGGTAGCTTCACCTCCAACTTTTACTAAAAAAAAAGAATTCTAGTGCTGGATGTAGACACTTGAGTTAGGAAACCTAAGAACCTGTAGTAGAATGATGTGAATTATACTAACTATAATTTTATATATAGAAATTGGGTAAAAGAGCCATGAACAAAATGTCTGTTTTTATTTTACTTTTTTTGAGATTTAATGTTGTAGATTATGAAAATTTAAACTTAGACCTAATTAAACCTGTTTATTGTGGAAAATATTATAAATTAGATGAGTTCCTAAAATAACAATTGTCCATTGGCTTTTTCTGACTTTTTGTAAGATATATTGTTGATATTTTTTTAGGTACAAGTGAAGGATTATACATCATCTTTTAAAAATAGAAATTGTTTTTTTTTATTATAATAAGGCTTCAAGTAATTTCCTAATATTATGAGGCATTATATTCGCCTTAATTATCTGAAAGTTAAATTAAAATGACTATATTAAGATCCTATATCTGAAAATTTTAAATAATAAAATCAGATACACAAGAAATTGTTCTAAATAGATGCAAACATAATGAACTCAGTGAAACTGCGAAATTTTTTCAGAATTATAGTCTGAGAATAAAAGACAAATTAATAAGGGTGTAACTTATATATATATAATTGAAATGTATATTTATATCTTAAATTGTAGAGCTTACATGTAGGATCAACATGTCAGACCTCTTGCCACACCAAACCCTACACCTTTCTCACTCTAGATCGATCTCTCTTCTTCTTTTTTTCCACTTTTTCTCTATAATTTATATCATAACATGTAAGGTGATATGTTTATAAAAATTAGTCCTGAACCAATTGATTAACGATATAAGCATTATTCTAGCTTGCATGAAAAATTGTAAGTATAGGCAAATTTGAGGTATAGGCGCTCAAATTATTCTGGTTGATCTGTTTTTCGATTTCCAGTTACATAATTGGGGTCATGAAATGACAAAAAAAATGTTATGAAGTAACTGATAAAAGAAAATACAACAAATTGGCGCGCAGATGGCAGTAAACATAGTGTGCTCATTCATAGCTCTAGCTAGATTTAATTTAAACCACATATCAAAGAAATTAAAATATAAGTAAACACCCTGCCTTAATTCGCTCAATATATAGTAAATATCTAAAAAACCAACCAGTTCATTTAATTTGTTCATTGTCAAAATCTTCTGGAAAATCTGCTGGGGAATAGCTGCAAGGTGAATCCAGCAGCTCCTCTCTGTCTACCGCCTTTTGTCTCCTCATACTTACTGGTACAGTTCTCCGGCTCGGGCGAAATCTACTAGCTACCTCAGTAGATGCTCTAAGAACATGCTTGTGCAAGCTCTTGTCATTCAGTTGCTGATAACATGACACCAGTCCCCACATGAAATCCCAATCCAACGGCTGAGATGCATCTCTATGGTGTGCCTCCACTATCTTCTTTATCGAACTCCTGAAATCCTCGTAGGGGTCCATGGATAAGGTCCTTATCTCCACACCAACCTTCCTCATGCTGGTGTAAGCGGATGTCGATGGCGATGTCGTTGATGAAGTTGACGCTATATTGCCTAAATTTTCATGCATCTTTGTTCTTTTTGTAACTATACTGGTAAAAGAAGTGTGGTTGTCATTGATGGAGAGGGATTGAAAGTTCTCGGAAAGGACGCGGTCTGTGTCAGAGAGCATAGCTGCTTGGTTGATTGTGTGGTGGTTAGAATCTGGGTCCTGCTTGTCAAAGGATGGCGTTTTAGGGTACTTACATGCTGACCTCAGCTTGCTCGGGGTGATGGAGCTCTTTAGGGTTAGAACGGCTACCTTCTTTAGCTTCTTAGACAGGTACAGCTTGATGGACTTGCGAAGCTGGGTTTTCTTCTCCATTATCGTTTCCATGAATGAGAAAAGAGAGATTGATTTGGGGCTGATATATAACAAAAGAAGGATTTTTGGAGATTGTTTTCTCATTATATTTTTTATATCGCTTTTAAATTCGGCAATTAATTCGGTTGTACCGTTCTAAAAAAAAGCAGATTTTTTATGTTGTTATAAAATAGTAAAACTAAAAATTTAATAAAAAGTTATGATAAAAATAGTTCTAAGTAATAAATATAATAATTTACTATTTTATAATTAACTTATCATAGTTCCTTGGATTCTAATTCTGTTATCACAGCATCAGATTCCTCTCATAAAATTCTATGGAGATGGACTTCTTCATGAATTTTCACTGTTCACTCACTATATATCTGGTTATTTATTCATTAGGGGTATTCCAAATAAATTTTATAGTATTCTTTGGCATGCTAGAATACCTCTTAAGATTAAGATTTTTGTATGGTTACTTAGACAAAATAAAATCCTTACTAAGTGTAATTTTTGACTAAGAGGGGTTGGCAGTGTGATCTCAACTGTCCTTTTTGTGAGGATCTAGAGACAGTGGATCATCTATTTGCTACATGTTCTTTCATTTTTTTTTCAATTTGGTCTTGGATAGGACACAACTTTTATTATAATTGTACTTCAGTTTCTGAACTGTGGCTTTATTATTATTAGATTCCTTTAAAAAGATTCATTACTTGTTGAACTTGTTAGGGCTGCCACATTGTGGCTAGTTTTGTTGGCCAGGAATAAAATTTGTTTTCACAATGCACCTATACCTACTGTTAGTTTTGTAGCTACAGTTATTATAGCTTTAACATCTTAGGCCAAGCTTGACAACTCTTACTCTAAGTTAACTTTAAATTTTGCCCATGGAGTAGACCCCTTAATCATCCTGTCAGACACTGATACTCAGGAAAGGAAAAGTTCCTTGTTAGAGTTAGAGGACCCTGGTCTTGGTTTAGAGGGATCAGATCTATCTAATTATCTACTTGATAGGACTAAAATAGATGTTACTGCTGGTCTCATTCCTGTTGAATCAACTACTGAGGATACTAGTTCTTCTTCTATACTAGTGTGGTTGTTCTGGGTGCAATCTTTTAGATGATTTTCTTGTGTTTTGTATGTTTTGTATAATCCTGCTTATTCCCTTGCAAAACTTTTTATGCAGTTATTAGGTGCCTTCTATATGAGATTATAACTGTTGGGGAATCATAAAAGTCAAACAATTACGTCTTATCTAGAGTTCAAACAATTATATCTCAAGAGAAACAGTTCTCCACCTTAATCTAAAGACCATCATATGCCAAAGAGACCCAAAACAGAAATCAGAAGTGCGAAACATAATACCTGATTTCATGCCGTTTGTCATGGAATATCCAAAGCCTTGGTAGAGCAACAGCCGTCTCTGTGAGCACGAGACAAGTCTTCAATTGCAAGAAGCCCTTCTCACATTTTCGTCGTATGGTCGTGGATCAAGTCTTCCAAGACAACAAGATATGGCCCTTGAGAAATCCTCTTCAAATTTTCTAATGGATTTCTCATCTCTATTCTTTGATGGTGGAAGAAGAAGAGAAGACATACATAGCTGTATTTTTCTAAAGAGAAAGACGTCTTTTCAGCTTCTGTGTTTCTCTATGTTATCTTGTGACTTGGGGACCAATCCTTATAAGTGTTACCTATATGGTTATCTGCCAACTTGAAAAAGGTATTTTGTGCGTACGCATCAAAAACTGTGCAATAGCATCAAATTCCGATGCGGCTGCATCGATATCCATGTGACCTGCACAAACTTCTGAAAATGAAGTTTTCTGAATTGCAAATCTCAGAATCAGTCCATCTATGATTTGATATTTGCCTAAATTGTTCTACACATTTATGGACCACACTCTATTGAATACATAGATTGTTTAATATCTTAATTCCATATTAGATCACTTAATTGTGACAATCATATATGACAGTATACAACAATTCATAATTATATTACATATATACTCAACGTTGGATTATGATCCAACAATAACATCTGGTAAGGTTTTTCACCTTTGTTTAGGTATTTTACAGTGGCTATATAAACGACTGCTTTTGTATAGACCTTTAAGTTTCATAATGAAACTGGTGGATAACTCCCACTTTTGTCAAAAAAAATAATTAACTTATCTTTTTAAATATTCAATTATTTATTTGACCTACTCAAATACATAACTCATTTATTGGCCTAGTTAAGACATAATTCCCCAATTTTATTATCCTATTATGATTATAATTAAGTACCATATCAATTCATTGTAGCCTATATATATACAAAGATTCATTATCTTGTCATTTAATTAGTCTATGAAAATAATAGAAAAAAATATACTATCAACATACATGTAAACCTATTTATTCATATCACAACAAACAGAACAAAATTATTTTCTATATTATTATTATGTTTGATATTGAAGGATAACTCCATCAGCTTCTCTTGTTCTGATTATTTCATTAAATTTTAATTCTTGATCACAATCTGATATTTTTAGATACATGTTCTAACAGTATATATATGCACAAATGCTAAAACCATGCTGTCAATTAAATTTCACAAGAATGATACAACAGTCCGAGTTAAGTTCATTAAAGTACATAAATCAATTCACATCCATTTCATTCTTAAATCAAGATAATAATATGCTCCTCTCATCTAATTTACAATCCACTAACAGAATGATTACAATATTATGTGTCGCAAAGGAGGATTGTAGATTGGTATAAATAAATAACAGACTTCACTTGCCTTCATTCACTGATAGAAGGATGTATTAACAGAATTCAAACCATATTTCATGGATATATTCAAACTGCAATCAAGCATTTATATAAGCATGCGAAATTGATCACAGCCATGGAGAATTGTAAAGAGGTGTAATAACAGATTTCACTTGTAGGTATTTCTGCAGTGCGTCCATTCCTTGATCCCTTCCGAAGCCGCTCATCTTGTATCCGCCGAAAGGTGCATCAGCATCAAAAGCAAAGTAACAGTTGACCCAAATGGTACCGGCACGTACCGATCTGGAGACACGGTTCACTGTGTTAATGTCGTTGGTCAGGATACCAGCTGCTAGACCATACTTTGTACAGTTGGCTCTTTCAATAGCCTCCTCTATTGTCCTGAAATTGAGATTTTGCAAACGTTATAGAGCGTAAAGTGTAAAATTTAAATTTTATATGGTGTTGCTGGTAGATAGAATCATAGAAGGTCTCGGGACGAACTTGAATTTCATGAGGGACATAACTGGGCCAAAAATCTCATCTTGTGCAATTTTCATATCCTCCTAAAAAAGATGAAAAAAAAAATATTAGTAGGAGAGTATAAAATTTCAATATTACACATTGCAGGATAGATTATTGTAAGATACCTTGACATCAGCAAAGATTGTGGGCTCAAGGTAGTAGCCATTATCAGTACTACAAGGCTTGCCTCCTGTCAGTAAAGTGGCCCCATCTCTTTTCCCATATTCTATGTACTTGAGCACTCTTTCAAATTGCACCTTATCAATCTAAATAAGTACATTGTTTAGAAAGGGTTAATAATCTCATGAAAATGATTCTACTTTGTAGCTGAGCATTTTCTTCTTCGCTTGTTCACCAACATTTGTGCTGTTGGAGGTTCAAACCAGAATAGAACAGTGCAGCTAGCAGTTCTTTTTTGAAATTCAGTTACTGGTGCAGATGTGCAGTAACATTAGATTTACAGATTTGAGAAAGAACTGTAATTATTTATAATTACCTGAGGGCCCATGTTCACTTTAGGATCAAAAGGATCACCGACAACCCAATTCTCGGCCACCGTAATTAGTTTCTTCACAAACTCATCATAAATTCCCTCTTGAACATACACTCGGGATCCTGCCACACAAATCTCTCCCTGTATTTATCAGTAATTACACATCAACTCTAGCTGAGCAGTAAAGGGTTGCCTTCTTTATTTCATTAAAAGAAATTTATGTATGAAATAATATTTGCATATATAGAGTAATACCTTGTTGAAGAACACGGCCGCACTTGCAAGCCCAGCGGCCATATCCAAATTAGCATCGTCAAAGATAATCAGCGGTGATTTACCTCCTAATTCTAGTGAGACTGTCTTTAGGTTGCTCTTAGCTGCCGCTTCCATAATTGCGCGGCCAGTCTCGCCCGAACCAGTAAAACTTATCTGTACATGTTAGATGGATTAGATAAACGAATATGTGTTTAAATTGAGAAAGGGAGGGTTATGTTGATTTTTCCAGAAACTCTTTTTTTTGTGTGCAGAATAAGTTGTGTATGATATCAGTCTGGTAAAATTACATTGTCTACGTCCATGTGAGAGGAAAGTGCGGCGCCGGCTGTGGGCCCGAATCCAGGAACAACATTAAGCGCCCCATCGGGAATTCCAGCCTACATTTTGCAACAGTTAAGAAAACTGAATTGCAACAGTATGTATAATATCATTTTAAAAAGCTGATGTAAAATGAAACCAAGAAATTTAAATTCTCTTTATTACTGGCTATCTATTAAATCATTTCACTAAATGCTAAATTATCATTTATTGGTTTAATTTACACAATCTCATTGTTAAATTTATACCATTTAAATTTATACCAAGAGGATAAAAAGGGGAAAAATAAATAAAACCCAGAATTACCTCCTTGGCCAGGCTGG
>JAJGRW010001006.1:47163-81246 GCA_025461045.1 Carex parvula | reverse complement strand
TCAGGCTTAGTACATGCGGGTCGGCATGGCTTCGGTGTATATAGGGGAGATTACGGCGAGTTTCTCGCGCACAGATATTCGAAGACGATGGTTATACCCCTACGGCCGGAAAGGTGCTCGCCAGGTAATGCTCTAAAACAACACATTTTATGCGTTATGAACCTTTTATCATAACCTTTATTTTTTCTAACGTTTTTTTTTATAGTGCTGTTAGCGCTTAAAGGTGCCGGGCATTCAATCGTTTGTCTTGGAAAATGTGGCTACAGAGCGGTCAGGCCGCGATGTTGAACTTGGTTGCCCCATGCATTGCGGACCACGGCCATGAGGCAAAGCTGGTCACCATGTTACGAGACGCCGAGAGAATATTGATTGGCGCGCAGTACAGCCGGACGAGCCTGACGCGCCACCTGTTCTGACCAGTGAGATGCCACCGGAGCCATCAGAGCAGCCGAGTGGGATTATCATCGTTGGGTACTGCGCATGGCCGGTTGGCACCGCCTACCGTGACGAGCACGGGCGTCCAGTTCTTCCCCCGGTATGTGATTTTTATTTTATTTATTCTTTATTGTAAGTAAAGATAGTTCAAATTTACTAAATTTTTGGTATCCTTGCAGGGTCCTGCATACATGCCGACACAGCCTGAGCATCAGAGTCTCCAGAGATTCAGTCTTGCAGGATGACAGGTTGAGTTTTAGCCTTGCAGACTTTGCTCCAGCTGATCAGTGGGATACATCCGCCTCCCCGCCACCGCGTCAGCCGTATTCAGAGATGGCTCACGATTGGGAGGCCTCTGGTAGCCGGACTCAGGCTGATTAGAGTCCCAGTTTGTGGCATCCTATTCCATACTCCCGCCACACCTCCAGCAACCCACGTGGCCGGATCCATGGAATACAGCACTTACGATGAGCAGGCAGGACAGCCTCGAGGATCGTATTACACCAGCTCGCGCTGCGCAGGCAGGACAGCCTCAGTGGAAGGATTGGCATGAGCGCATATTCAGTAGAGAGAACAGGGTATACCACCTCACTGATTCTCTCCTTCGCAGTACGATGGATAGAGGGTATATTTTATTATGTTTTAGTTTTAGTTGTGCTATGTTATATTTTATTCTGTTTTATAGTTTAGTTTTTTAGTTTGTCATGTTATGTTATTATGATGGTCGTGTCGTTTTAGTTTAGTTTTGGTAGTTTTAGTTTAGTGTGCTATGTTTATCTTTATGTTATGTTTACTTTAGTTTTGGTAAGTATTTATTTTTTAGTGTACGTGTATGTTCGTTATGTTTTTATTTAGGTACTGTTTTTTAGTGTAGTTTATTTTAGTTTCGTATGTTTCATACAAACAAAAGAAAAACATCCAAAATAATCCATACAACATCCAGAAATCACATCCAAAATATAAATACAAAATTAATCTAAATTTGAAACGATCATACACACATACTATTCGTCTTACCGTGGTCTTTGAAACGTACATGGAACAAAATAATCGGCCGAGATTGACGATGACGGCTCGGTAACAACAGACGACGTGCTAGCCTTAGTCTTAGCCTTACTCTTCGTCTTAGGCATTTGTACATCATCTTTTTTTTTCCCAATCCATAGCCGTAGGGGTTTTCTACAAAATCATTATCAGATATGTCATTTCGTTTAATGATTCGCCAGACCTCAAAATCTGCGCTATTAGACCTCTCAATGCCCCGTTATCTCCCAATGTGATTTTGACATACTTTCCTGCGTGGACTATTCGGGCCTGAATTTGTAATTGGCAACGATTTCTATTGTAGCCGCTCGCTTCATAAATAAGCGATTGTAACTGCTCAAATGAGAAATTTTCATCAACCCAATACGTATTTGCTGCAGGTTTGGAGTAACGTACTCCATACTGGTCAGTTATGAACTTTCCTCCAAAATGTATTGAAATTGCAATAGACATGGCCAATAAACTACATTCATAAATGACAAATATTTGGTCAGTTTACTGATTTCAATTGTGAACAGTTGTGAATAGACGTATATGAACACTAATTAACAGTAAATACGTATGTGAACAGTAGTGAACAGTAGTGTACAGTAAATACGTATGTGAATAGTAGTGTACAGTAAATACGTATGTGAACAGTAGTGTACAGTAAATACGTATGTGAACAGTAGTGTACAGTAAATACGTATGTGAACAGTAGTGTACAGTAAATACGTATGTGAACAGTAGTGTACAATAGTGTACAGTAAATACGTATGTGAACAGTAGTGTACAGTGAATACGTATGTGAACAGTAGTGTACAGTAAATACGTATGTGAACAGTAGTGTACAGTAAATACGTATGTGAACAGTAGTGTACAGTAAATACGTATGTGAACAGTAGTGTACAGTAAATACGTATATAAACAGTAATTAACAGTAAATACGTATGTAAAAAAAATTACCTGACTTGATAGACTTCTCCGTCTCCTCCTCCTCCTCCTCTTCCTTCAGAGCTCCCCTCTCCCTCTTCCTTCCTCCCTCTCCTCTCCCTCTCCCTCTCCCTCTCCCTCTCCCTCTTCCTTCCTCCTCTTTTTTTTTTCTCTCTTCTATGCAGCTGGAGCCCTACTTATAAGTTTTTCAAAAAAAAAAAAAGAGATTCGACCGCTAGGAATCCTAGCGGCTTGGGTAGAAATAAAAATCTTTTAAAAACCTGGTTATTTATATTAAATATATATTTTTTTTGGGTAAAAATAAAAATCACGGTCCGCCCCTGGACCCAAATAAGCAAACAATTTGTTTGATTTTTGTAATAATTGTTTACTAATTCTTCAGAAATAGAAAGAACCACAATAATTTTTATATTTATTAGAAGTGATTTTTGAACCGGGATCCAATAATTTTTAATAAAAAGTATTTTATTTTTTTCCAGTAACACACTAAGAAATAATTAAATTATTTGTTACAACAGAGAAAAAATTCTGTCAGAGAGAGTGAGAGAAGGAGGGGGGAATCGGAGAAGAGGGAGTGACAGGGGTTTCGGCAGAGAGAGGTGCGCGGCAGAGTCCGCAGAGAGACTGAGAGAGGCTCGAGAGACAGTGCGAGAGAGAGAGGAGCGAAGGAGAGCCGAGCGGCAGCCGACAAAGGATTTTGAATGAGAGAGTTTTCGTCGGGAGCCAACTCAAAACTAAACCCTAAACTCAAAATAAATTTCTGTTTGTATTAAATTATAGGCCCAGCGGGCTGCCTGTGGGCTTCGGCTTAAGCCCAGGCCTGGCCTGGCCCATCTTTAGGCCCGGCCTTACTGGCCTGTTACAGTACCGGGCCGACCGGGTAAAGGGCAGGCCGGGCGGATATTAACGGGCCTCCGGGCCAATCGGGCTTTTTTGCCATCCCTAGCTGTACGGCTTCTGGCTGTGCTTCGCCGCGGCCCTTGCGATCCACTTGCCTCTGCCATAACTCGCTCATTCTCTGCTACATTTGCTGCGTTATGAGCCTCTGCAGCCCAAATATGTTAGTTAGTAAGCTATTAACATTGGAAACCGAAAATAATTAGGAATGAATGTGACATACCTCGCCTCTGCCTGTCAGAAGTGGAACGGCGAGGACGGTGCCCCGTCGCCTACCTTGCATTTCATCCATGGTCATATCTTGACGGATGTGTTTTCCTCCTACCACGCCGTATCCAATCTTTGTTTGGCTCATTGTAGGGGTAGTGGTTGTAGGCCAATCTTCAGGATTGCCATAAGGAACAAACAGTGCATTCCAAGTACTTAGAAGGTAGTCCACCCTATACCAGTGGGCAACAAATAGGTTGGGTGACCAGTTTCTATGACGACAAACCGCTAACACATGAGCGCACGGAATTCCAGTTAATTGGATACCTCTGCATGTACATTCACTTTTCTCTCTGGCCCGATTGTCACGATATACTGGAACCTTCTATGAATAATTGACATAGTTCCATCCTGCGTTTGGACCACTGGAACATATTCATTTGGGCCCGTGACTTGGTATTACCTTCGCCGTGAGAGTATGGGATGACATCCCTTTTTGTAGCTTTCTCCCACCGTTTGGCGAGCTTAACATGTACCCGTTTGGAAAAAGGCTGTTCTGCATTGCTTTGCTCCGTCGCTGCCTCTCGCCGTTGAACAAACCACCTATTGCACTTGGCGAATGTCTCCTCTACAAGTGCAGTCACGGGCAATATTCGGCTATCCTTGAAGACAGCGTTCAGGGACTCAGAGCCGTTTGTTGTCATGATACCAAATCGGTACCCTCCATCACAGGTCTGGAAAATTTTTTCAAAATTTGACGGCTCCATGACATCATCAGGACGTACTTTGCCCACTCTCCTCAGAAAAGCATTACACGTCGGATTTTGCTGCAATAGAACAAAGCAAAATTAGACAAAATGCATCTAAAAGAAACAAAATGATATAAATTAGACAATATTAGACATACCGAGCAAAATCTTCGAACATCTCTTTCAGCCTTCTTGGCTTCTTCTTCCTGGCTCCTTGTTTGAACCTAGTTCCGTACCATTTGTCCTTCTAGTTCCGTACCATTTGTCCTTCCCACACGCCTGGACCAGGTTATCTGCAACATGTTGGATACAATACCTGTGCACAAAATTAGCCCTATCCTATCCGTATTCAGGTTTCAATGCAGCTTTGATACCCTTGTGTTGGTCCGATATAACACATACGAATCTATTCACACCAATCACATTAATCCTAAGCCATTGTAAGAAAAAAACCCCAGTTCTCTTCATTCTCCGTATGTACAATTGCAAATGCTAGAGGCAGCAATTGGTTATCGGCATCATAGGCGCAAGCCATCAAAAGTCTGCCCTCATACCGCCCAGAAAGGAAGGCTGCATCTATACTGATCACCGGCCTTAAGTAATCAAATGCGGTAAATGCATGGTCCGTAAGCTCATGCCACGGCCCTGAATTTCTGAACACCTTCTTTGACCAGTCCTGTATTTTATCAATGCCTCGACTTGTCAGAAATTGGTATTTTGAGCCGAAATTCGTGTAACATATCCCGATAAGGCAATAGTTTCATAAATTGTACGACTCTTCCCAACTCCCAAATTGCCGGGCTACTGCAATCTCACGACCTCTCCAAAGTTTGTTGTACTTCAGGGTTATACTGCCAAACCTAACCCTCACGCAGTGTGCCACACTCCGGATGCTCATAGTGGGGTCTTCCTTAATGCTGCTCTCGATGAGGTATGCGATAATTGATGCCGTGAGTTATGCATGGTCCGACCTTTCAAACTCAGATTCGCATGTGTGAGGCGTGTCTTGCTCAGTTATCATCCACGTATCTCCGGCATTTGTTGCTCTTGCCTTCAGTTTGAAAACGACAACCGTAGTGCTGCATCTAATTTCCAGCCGGATGTGTCACTCTCTTCGTATATGTCTCCTTGTTCTTGTCAACATGGTACTCTCTGATCTTTTTCGTCAGTTGCTTTTTACTTACGAAGTATTGGCCTTTTGCGAGCTCACTCCTGTACTCAACCCGACGACATAGTAAGAAACATCTGCTTCTCGGAAAGCAGATGTGTCATTGAAGTTTACAAAAGGGTGAGTCTCAGAACGGCCACCTAACGGCATATCTCTCTATTCTGCCTCACAGTGGGATGTGGGTATTCTTCTTCATCTTCTTCATCTTCTTCATCTTCTTCATCTCCTTCATCATTAATGTCACAGTCTCCTTCCCCCCATTCACCCCAGTTTGCAGATTCTCCTCCGGTACCTCGTTTATAAATTCAAATTCCGACTCGTTTTGGATCTTCCTGTACTGGTGGCGGTCTGGGGTGAGGATTTGGTTCAGGCCCAGGTAAGGATGAAGGACCTGCATACATGGATATAGGTGAGATAAAGGTGGAGATTGTACTCGTTGTGGGACAAAAGGTGGAGATTGAGGTGAATTATTGTATATTTCTGGTTCCGGTTCTGATACAGGCATTACGATAAAAAGGAGTGTGTGGTTCATTATCTTCTTGATAATGTTAGCAGCCGAATTTTGGCCTGAACTTCCGGCCCCTGACTCTTCGCGAATTCTGCCTGCAAAAAACTCTCAATAATGATTCGCCAGACCTCAAAATCTGCGCTATTAGACCTCTCAATGCCCCGTTATCTCCCAATGTGATTTTGACATACTTTCCTGCGTGGGACTATTCGGGCCTGAATTTGTAATTGGCAACGATTTCTATTGTAGCCGCTCGCCACTTTCAGAAATAAGCGATTATAACTGCTCAAATGAGAATTTTTCATCAACCCAATACGTATTTGCTGCAGGTTTGGAGTAACGTACTCCATACTGGTCAGTTATGACATTTCCTCCAAATGTATTGAAATTGCAATAGACATGGCCAATAAACTACATTCATAAATGACAAATATTTGGTCAGTTTACTGATTCAATGTGAACAGTTGTGAATAGACGTATATGACACTAATTACAGTAAATACGGTATGTGAACAGTAGTGAACAGTAGTGTACAGTAGTGCTACAGTAAATACGTATGTTGATAGTAGTGCTACAGTAAATACGTATGTGGAACAGTAGTGTAGTAAATACGTATGTGAACAGTAGGTACAGTACGTATGTGAACAGTAGTGTACAGTAAATACGTATGTGGAACAGTAGTGTACAGTAAATACGTATGTGAACAGTAGTGTACAATAGTGTACAGTAAATACGTATGTGAACAGTAGTGTACAGTGAATACGTGTGTGAACAGTAGTGTACAGTGATACCGTATGTGAACAGTAGTGTACAGTAAATACGTATGTGAACAGTAAATACGTATGTGAACAGTAGTGTACAGTAAATACGTATATAAACAGTAATTAACAGTAAATACGTATGTAATTAACAGTAAATACGTATGTAAAAAAAATTACCTGACTTGACAGACTTCTCCGTCTCCTCCTCCTCCTCCTCTTCCTTCAGAGCTCCCCTCTCCCTCTTCCTTCCTTCCTCCCTCTCCCTCTCCCTCTCCCTCTTCCTTCCTCCCTCTTTTTTTTTTCTCTCTTCTACGCAGCTGGAGCCCTACTTATAAGTTTTCAAAAAAAAAAAAGAGATTCGGACCGCTAGGAATCCTAGCGGTTTGGGTAGAAATAAAAATCTTTTAAAAACCTGGTTATTTATATTAAAATATATTTTTTTTTTGGGTAAAAATAAAAATCACGGTCCGCCCCTGGACCCAAATAAGCAACAAATTTGTTTGATTTTTGTAATAATTGTTTAATAATTTTCAGAAATAGAAAGAACACAATAATTTTTATATTTATTAGAAGTGATTTTTGAACCGGGATCAATAATTTTAATAAAAGTATTTTATTTTTTTCCAGTAACACACTAAGAAATAATTAAATTATTTGTACAACAGAGAAAAATTCTGTCTGAAAAATATTTCGGAGTCCTTCTAGTACATATAAATTATAAGATATTTTATCTATTTTATTAATTTTCTTTCTAACATATTTAAATTATTAATTATTCTCTCTGTTTTTGAAAATTATTAAACAATTATTATTTGATCAAAATCAAATGCTAAGTTTTTGTTGTGTTTTGGCGTGTCCGCTATAGCATTTGGCGGCCCCTCAGTTTTGGGGCTGCAGATTGGCTTGGCGGCTTGGGTTTTTTGGAATTCTTCCAAATTATAGTTTTTTGGTTTATTTTTTTAGAAAATATGGTATAAATAAAAATTTCGGTGAAAAATGGACAATAAAAATGTCATTTTGTTAAGAAACTTGGACTGATATTTATATTTTTGAACCAAAGATATAGTATTACAACAACTATTCATACTCCTGCCTGTTCGGCATTATATAGAATGGAATTATGGAATTGAGAATTGATCACACAATTATTGGAATTAGGGCTGGCAAAAAAGCTCGTAGCTCGTGGATGATCGGGATCATCTCGTGACTCGTTTAGGTAACAACTTGATCGTTATTAGCTCGGTTTAAATTAAACAAGTTTTGAGCTTAACCTAGCTCACTTGGTAGATAGATTTTAAGATTTGATCTGATCTATTGGATGAAAGATTAGGGTTTACCATTGTTATTTTTATTCATATTCATGCATTTTTATAATTTTACTAATTGCTATATTTGATGCTTGTTTGGTGGACTTATTTCATTTTATTAACTGCTTAATAAATATTTGATGCTTTATTTGATAGGACTTCAATATCTGATCAATCCATCTAACTGTATTACTATTTAGAGTAACAAACCATTGGTCCTTTAGTTCCAAAAACAAACAAAAAATGTACATCATTCCCCACGCTTTACGTAAAAACTCACGTGCTCAATATCCCACTTCAACACTAGAGTGGGAAAAATGGCATGGCGGAGCCGGTCTTCCGTCACGGAACGGTACGGTTACAGTATGGAACGGCACGGTACGCGTGTCAGTTATGTACCGTGACTCGCGTGTTCCGTGTCATGATTATTTGTGTGCCGTGCT
Source organism: Carex parvula (assembly GCA_025461045.1). Classification (NCBI taxonomy): domain Eukaryota; kingdom Viridiplantae; phylum Streptophyta; class Magnoliopsida; order Poales; family Cyperaceae; genus Carex; species Carex parvula. The sequence continues at coordinate 72,794 of JAJGRW010001006.1, read as the reverse complement.
CATCTTTTGAAACTTTGGCACGGCACGACACGTGAAAAGATTTAGTCACGGCACCACACGACACGTAGTCACGCGAGTCACGTATAATTAGGACCATTAGATATTGATTTAATGATGAATCTTGAAAAACTAACCTAAATTATGATTAAATAGTCACGCGAATCACGTATGGTCACGGCACGTTTAGGCATGGCCGTGACTCATGTGGGGTGACCATTTGCGTGCCGTGAGCATCCCTTGACATTTTGGTCACGGCACAACAGGCACGAGACCAAAGTCACAACATGTTAATCACGGTACAGCACGTTACGTTTTTTTCCACTCTACTCAACACTATTGTCAACATGGAAAAGTGGACAATAATACTGTTGTTTGTTAAGAAACTAAGGCTGATATTTATATTTTTGAACCATGTATACTATTACGATACATGTTTATACTATTACAACAACTATCCGTACTATTATAATAAATGTGTTTATACTTAGAGGCGGAGTCAGACTTTCAAATTATAGGAATCAAATGTGAATAAAGATGCAAATCAAAAATTTTGGAAAATAAATAGGGTTAATTGATCTCATTATATCCACCTCTGTTTATACTAGTAAAAGTGGATAATATGGAAGGTGCAAGGAAATTAATTTGTTAAGAAACTTAAGTTGGTATTTACATTTTTGAACCAGATAAGAAAAAATATTTTGTTAAGAAAATTAGCTTGATATTTATACTTTTGAACTAATTGTTTGTACTATCAAAGTATGTGTTTATACTAATTAATGAATATGTCCGTATATAAATTCTTAACTAAATTTCTTATAAATTAATTACAGATTTACAGAACCTCCTGAAAAATAAATAAATATATGACGAAATTTTAAAATTTTGTTAAAAGAAAAGGACGAAAAGACATAAGAGACATATGAGCAGAAAAAATATATAAAGACAAAAGGAAGAATAAATACACCTTACTAAAAAATAGAATGATAAAAAAGTAAAAAAAATCCAAAAAAAAGTCGCTCAATAAAAATTGTTTGAAGAATGAATATGGAGTATAAGGGATTGAAAAATTTATCAATTTATTCAGACTTAATTTTCTAACTAAAATTTCCAACCATCTGCAGAGCTATCACTTTCTGATTTGCTGCTCTCCGTTCCAATTATTTAATCGGTAGAACTATTATTTTTCTAACAGATATAACTGTTTAAGTTTTCAGATGTATTAAAACATTTTTTTTTTCGGTATTTCCAAACACACACAAAGGTCACTCAACAACAACAAGAAAGTATATATTTCTTTCATTTTTTGGTTAATTTGTAGAAATGTCCAGAACATCATTTAAATTGTACTAATATTTTATAATCCAATTGACAATCTCCCATCTGGTTTCATGAACTTTTGGGTAAAAGAATGAGAAAAAAGAAATAAGGAGACGCCAATTATTTTATCTTCATCATAGAATTGGTATTTCAAGAGTCAGATCAGCCGTGTAAACGGTCGGATACGAATTAAATAGCCGTCAAACTGTATTCTTATCCATTATAAATATTTGGATACGGATAGTCTCGAATACGGATACAGATCGGATATTAAACGGATACGGATACGGATCGGATATCGGATGGATACGAATACGGATATGAATATAATTCAGATAATTAAAAATAAAGTACTAATATATACATTATAGTAAAGAATAACATCTAAATATAATATTTTCATTTATAAATTATATTTAATATTTTTCATAATAAGTCTGTTAGTTACAAAACATATATCATATTATCAAAACATAGTCACTAATCATGTCATGTTAATTGTTCATCAAAATATATATGTATATGCAGATTAATAAATCATTGGTATATATATGCAATTTAATAAATCAATTTAAGAATATAGAATACATTTGTTGTGGCTTAGAGGTGTAAACTGTCGGATACGGATAGTTAAAAATCTTACCGTATCTTTATCCGTTATAATTTTTCGGATACAGATATAGATAATCTCAAATACGGATACAGATCAAATAATTTAAGTAATTTTTCGGATTCGGATCCAGACAAAATTGGATAATATCCGATCCGTTTACACCACCATCAACCCCTTTAATTTAGCATATCTCTAGGAATTCAGAGTAGCCCATCAAGGCCTACTTTAGTTCGATGAGTTCATTCACCGTCTGATCTACATTAAGATGCATGCGTTCCGCTTGAAAATCCGTACGAGTTTGCTTCAATTTCTGTGCTCACAGATCTTAATGCGAATCGGACGATATTGGAGCTCATTGGATTCAAAAGTAGATCCGATGGACATCGGACCAACTCCGTTCTCTATCTTTAGTTAAATTCCACCGTAAAACCTTGTTTTACAGGAATTTGTAAAGCATCTTGTACCTGCCCTGAAATCTGAAACAATAAATTCATATGAAGATTTACAGAGTGAATAAGAGGAAACCAACTCACATAACTCTAATCAATCTCTTTTAAGCTGGATATATAATGTGCTGTCTTTTTTTAATGCTTTCTGAAGAGTATGAGCTACTGGTACTTGAAACAAATGAAATGGGCCACTGCCCACTGACAGAGGGCTCATGCCATTGGCAGTCCTAAATTTAACATGCTGTCCGTTACCATAGGTAAATTTTCTTTATTTATTATTGTTGCCAAATTGTTTTTTTTTTTTTTTTGGCAAAAATTGGTCAAGTGAACTGATTGTGAGAATAATTGTTGTCTAAATGATCAATACTGAAAAAAAAAATATCTTGATCTATTCTTTATGTAAGAAGTTTACGTCTATTATGTCAGCTTTGAAAACCCAGAAAACCCAATTGGAAAATAGGAAAAATTTGGGGTACTGTTTAGTTAATAGCTTTTGTTGACACCGGAATCACATTTAGATTTCTTCTGTCACCTTTTGTCATTTCAAAAAGCTACTGTGGTTTTAATTAGGTGATGAATTAACGACTACAATTAATAGAGGATCCCACTTGTTTTTATTGCAGGGGCTATCTTTCAAATGTAGTTGGATTGCTAAATGCCACTGGTAGGGTATCTCTATCATCATAAATTTCGGATATTTCGAGGTGGTCTTCACAAATGCATTTTAACTTTTTATAAAGAAAATAATAAGGACATAATTAATGTGGAAATTTTTAGAATTTTATCATTTTTTTAACACGTTGTATTCGATTTTGAAATGATACTGGTAAATGAAAGAGAAAGAGAGACAGATGAGAAGAATTCTTTATTTCTTATTGATTTCATTCTCTTTACAGCTCCTTATATAAGAATGATTACAATCAGTAGTTTAGCTCTAACTAACTCTAATTAACTCTAATACATTGTTTTAATATCGTCAAATAAAGTATCAGCTAGAATATTATATAGTTTTCTTCACTTTTCACACTAAAACATGACTTCGTGTTCTATTTTGTCAAAATTCGTGCTAGCACATATTTCAAAACCTTCTTTATAAGGCTACGGACATACGCACTAAAGATTTATAGCGTATGCTAAGAAAAAGTATGTTAGTAAACGGATGACGTCAAATTGATATTATGCTCAAATATTTTTTATGTATTATGAAAAACAACTAGAAAAAAAGATAAAAGACAGTAGAACATGAAAGACAATCAGAATAAGATGAAATCTAAGCAGTAAAACATGAAAGACAACCAGTAAAACATGAAAGATAACCAATACAAGATGAAAAATAACTAGAATAAGATGAAAAACTAACTAAATATGAAAGACAGCTAGAAAAAGATAATTATAAAAGAGTAGAAGAAAAAACCGTTGCAACAGAAACAAATCTATTCTCAGCAATAGAGAATAAATGGGGATAATGATGTTGTAAAGAAAAATTCATCCAGCCATCTGTCAAGCCAGAAGCGGTAGAAATTCCATTTCCTATTTCCTTATTAATCCCTTAAGTTAATCACAAAATGGTCTTTAAGAATATATCTCCAAAAAGGGGGAGCAAAGGGCTGGAGCAATGCTATGACCATATTTACTGAAAATTATGTATTTTCATCTGTCTTTGGCAGAATTATCTAAAAATCTAATCCACCACGTGGCTAGTAAAGCCGCATTCATAATTTTCAAAACAAGTACACCAAGACCACCTTGATCTTTACTTTGACAAACTACATCCCAGGAAACTGAGATATATAGTCCTTAAACTGAGATATATAAATTTAACTTAAGTTGTTGATCTCAAAATCAGTATGTGTTGTTATTATCGCTAGATTTTTTTGTACTTGGAACGATTATTTGATTAATGAAGCATCTTTCTTTTCTGAGAATTTTTTGTCAGTAGAAAATACTAAAATAGAAGAGAAAAAAACAGAAAGAGTATCTTAGTCTTAGTTTTATCACACATAGAAAGACCGTTAATTTTTGTACCGATTCAAATTTCCTCTTTCTTTTTTTATTCATATAATAACAAAAGGGTGGACCCGTCTGTTACCATCTGACGAAATTGAAGACACAACTATGTTTTTTAATTATTCAAATAATGTGGGCCCATTGCTCATTGCATAAAAAATTATAAAAAAAGAAGAAAAAATGAGTTTGAATCGGTAGAATTCTTACCGATCTAAATTTGAAAGAGTGTCTTAGTCTTAGTTTTATCACACATAAAAAGACCATTAATTTTTGTACCGATTCAAACTTCCTCTTTCTTTTTTTATTCATATAATGACAAAAGGGTGGACCCGTCTCTTACCATCTGACGAAATTGAAGACACAACTATGTTATTTAATTATTCAAATAATGTGGGCCCACTGCTCATTGCATAAAAAAATTATAAAAAAAAGAAAAAAATGAGTTTGAATCGGTAGAATCAAAGGTTTAAATAGCGTTTATCGCGTCATAGCGGAACGGCTGAAAAAATAGCGCTATGACCATATAGCGCAGCTATATAGCACGAAATAGCGTGCTATAGCAGCGCTATATGGCCATAGCGTCATAGCTTTTTTGGTCCGAAAACGCTATAGCGGCGCTATAGCGCGCTATTTAGAACATTGGGTAGAATTCTTACCGATCTAAATTTGAAAGAGTGTCTTAGTCTTAGTTTTATCACACATAGAAAGACCGTTAATTTTTGTACCGATTCAAACTTCCTCTTTCTTTTTTTATTCATATAATGACAAAAGGGTGGACCCGTCTCTTACCATCTGACGAAATTGAATACACAACTATGTTTTTTAATTATTCAAATAATGTGGGCCCACTGCTCATTGCATAAAAAAATTATAAAAAAAAAATGAGTTTGAATCGGTAGAATTCTTACAGATCTAAATTTGATTTTTTTTAATCAGTACAAATTCTACCTATTCTTTTACTGATAGATATTTAGCAGTACTCTCTATCTATTTTTCTCTCTTCTTTTTTAGTGTTTTCTATTGATAAACCCCACTCTACATTGAAAGTACCAAAGCATCTTACCAGTGAGTCAGTGACCATAAATAAGTCTGAACCTTGGGTTTTTACTCTTTAAGGATCATTCAGTATTTCACTGTTACTTTTGTCGTTGTAATACAAATGGAAACATTCATTTCCTCTCGCGGCAACAAAGTTTGTTGGTGTCTTTGTCATCTCTTATTCAGTCAAACCTAGATTGCTTTTAGTTATATGGACGGGTGAGAATCTGCTGCGATCCGGGTACTGTGAACAGTATCCTGCAATATTTGTTTTTCCAAATCCAGCTGTCGAATTATTTCGAGATGCGTGTACAGAAAAATCAGCTGTTTTGATATGCGTGCACTAAAAAGTTGAACGGCTGGATATGAAAAAGCAGAGATTGCAGTGTTACTGTGCTCAATATTCGGATCGCAGCAGATCTCGTTCTTATATGGACCCGGCTTGCAACCGTTGGAGCTGTTACCAGAAAATTTTATTTGCATGTTTCGTATTTTAATTAGAATAAATTTGTTCTATTTAAAATTTATATTTGACAACACCATAGTGTAATATTCGTAGGCATATTTTCGATAGTTTAAACTGAACGTATTCAAACTTTCAGAGTATAAAAAAATTGCGGAAATTTCATGTATACCTCTCAAAAACTTCAAAATTGCGTATTGGCCCCTCTAAACTTTCAAAATTCACAAATTTACCCATTTTATTATATTTTATATTAAAACTCATTTTAAATTTATAAAATACCCATTTACCCTTTATTCAAAACATAAAAAAGTATAGCTTGTTTAAGAAACATGTCGGTTTTATATTTGATCGGTTTTTGAGGATAAAATGGGTTTATAAAGTGGAAAAAGTGTAATGGGTATCCGATTTTCAAGGGTAAAATGAGTACTTTATGAAGGGTAAATGGTATAGTGTGTATTTTATAAGAGCGGTATTTTTCTTAAACAAGCTAATTTTTTTATGCTTTTAATAAATGATAAAATTAATATTTTATTAATTTAAAATAATTTTTAATATAAAAGACAATAAAATGGATACATTTCTGAATTTAGGAAGTTTAGAGAGGGAAAATACATAGTTTGAAATTTAGAGGGAGAAATAAGTAGTTTTGAAGTAAAATAATCATGTTTATTTAAAAGAGATTGATTGTTTTAAAAAAAATATAGATTGAAACATATTAATGATACGGTTCCACTATAGACAGACATGTGGTTAAGATGATATTTAACATCTGAAAAATACTGATACTGGTGTGGTTTCATAAACCTGTATATATTGAAACCGTATCATTGTCCGATTTTATATATGTTTCAAAGAGAAAAAAAAATCGTTCCCTTACCCTTAAGTTTTAAGTTTTTAATTTTTAGAAAATAAAATCCAATTTTGGTGCTAGGTATTTGTTGTCTTTGTTTCCATCGTTGTGTGAATTCAAATAAGACTGCGATTGAATGAGTCCAAACGGGCTGGTTTTAATTCTAATGGCAGTATAATTTATTTACAATCGAATTAAGTGGAATTTAAATTAAAAATCAATTATTTTATCAAATTTGAATTAAATTGAATTAGAATCGAGTTCAAGCTCTACAAAGAGCTTAATTATTGTTTTAATTTATTTTGAATTGTTTTAAGGTGTTTTACGTAACGTACTTAAATAGAATTGTTTCGTTTCGGATTTAAATCTCAAAATCTAAAATTCGAACAGTCAATTGGAACCCTCAATATTTTCAACATTACATAATTTTTGTTGAGAATTAACTTATAATGTTTTAGATTTTTTTTTATTATTATTATTATTTTAAATAAGAAAAAAATATGGCTATTGAATGGTCCCATCCATCATATATTATAGCTTCAACATACAAAAGAAGTAGATTGCGAAAAAAATAAAGAATATATTTCATGTTGGCGAGTTCTACATAAATTTTGATTGGTCCATTTGATTTTTAACAATTCGTACATCTAATGTGTGACATGCTAACATTTGGTCTATGCAAGGGAGTTTAAAAAAATAATAATAATGAAATCTTTTGTTTAAGATATGGAATCAGGATATTGCTTTAACAAAGAATTATTAATTAGAATGCCGCTTTAATAATTCTTAATAACACTATAATGGACTAATATGCTATTCTGTCAAATGGATGAAATAGCGAATTATTGATGTACATGGGGGCAGATTTACTATGTAACAAAGGGGGTTCATTCAGCCGAAATTTTTATTTTAAAAAAACAAATATGGAGCAATTTAAAAGTGTTCACACAGAGAACGGAGTAGGTCCGATGCCCATCGGACCTACTTTTAGGTTCAACGAGCACGATGACCGTCCGATCTAATTTAAGATTTGTGTGCACGAAATTTGAAACAGACACGCACGAATAAAGCTTTCTGCACTAATTAAAGCAAATCGACGGTGATTAAATCCATCGAACCAAAGTAGGTTCGATGCCCATCGGACCTACTCTCAAGTGGTTCACACATGCGTAGTTACCTTTGGCAACACATTTTAGAAGCCGATCATACGATATATTTTAAGAATTCAGATCTTCCCCGGTACCGTAATAGGAAATCTTTTACAATTACTTGATTTGGACCATTCTTTTTAACTTGGTACGAATCTCAAAGTCCAATAATACTGCCCCCTCCGTCAGCCCGAATCCCAAAGCAGTTGAGAGTTAATCTCAAACCGTAAAGTGAAGGAAATCTTTTACAGTAATGGAGAGGATGTTTGTCCATATTTTAACCCTAGAATACCATTTTCTTTGTAATAATTAAGTTTGCTGTACTTTAATTTCATTAGTTGCCTGGACTTCAATCCTATCATTCATTCATTAAAATCCATTCTCTTTAATTTTCGTTGAGATCCATCTCATTAATATGTTATGCCAAATGCATGGATTAAAAACAATTAAATCAAATTAAAATCTAAATTAGCTCGTTTGAGTCCCATCAAAAGGAGTTCTGACCAGCGAATTCATATCACCGACGGTACCGTAATAGGGAATCTTTTACAATTACTTGATCTGGACCGTTCTTTTAACTTGGCACGAATCTCAAAGCCCAATAATACTGCCCCCTCAGTCAGCCCGAATCCCATTGACAGGTGGCAGCAATCAGCACCATTCCTTGCTTGTCCTTCCTGATTCTTACCATGAGCAAGCTTAGCCAGGAGGGGAATAAGTTAACGGTGCCGGGGTTATAACCGACACGTGGCAGTCATACGAAAGCGGCATGAAAGCTACTGCCACGTGCTTTTCTGCATCCATCATATATTAATACGTAGGGACGGTAATCAGGGTTGAATTTGTGTCAAGTCCTGTATCATGTCCTTCGTCTTAAATTTTATGTCCGGCCCGCTGGATCTTGTCGTCGAATCAAACAATTGAGGTACCATGTCCGTTCTATTATATTCTCAACTATACCACAAAGAACGAAGCAGTATTCACTAGGGTAAAAAAAAACTATTGCCGAAGGTACACTAACAGAAACGTGCTATTTTTGAGCATATCGGTATTATCGATAGAAGTATCCGCGACGACACTATTGGTAAAAATACTTTTACTCTCACGGATACTTCCATTCTTGTAGCATGCTCGACCAGATCCTAGGTGTTCAAATTTCTTTTTTAAATAAAAAAAATTCTCAACAAATTGAGTTATTAATTTTCTTTTTTAGAGTCCGGCTACAATATAAGAAGAGTGAGGCTACGGTACTATGCATAGCACGGTTTGGTCCGTGCTACGGCTCAATATTTGAGTTTTCAAAATTCTAACGGTCGATCCGAACCGTTCAACATGATTATAAAATGAATATGTACTTGCAAACCAAATTTTACATTTTTTCGAATTTTTTTACTATTTTTTTAGATAGGCAGAAAATCACTTGATCTGAAAATTCTGGACCATCCAAAAACAGTGATTTTCTACCTATCTAAAAAAATAGTAAAAAAAATCAAAGAAATGTAAAATTTGGTTTGCAAGTACATATTCATTTTATAATCATGTTGAACGGTTTGGATCGACTGTTAGGATTTTGAAAACTCAAATATTGAGCCGTAGCACGGACCAATCCGTGCTATGCATAGTACCGTAGCCTCACTCATATAAGAATACTTATTTGTTTTCAAATTCTAAAGGACAAATTTAAACCGTTCAAACCGATCTTCTTTTTTAGAGCTTCATTAACATATAAATTTTTAAAAGTTTGAATTCATTTAGTATATCAAGTCAAGCAGTAAAAAAATGAACATTTTGCACGCATATTGATGCATTATTGGCATGTTAAAAAGGACCATCTTTCACAGATCATAAAGAATAGTAGAAAAAATTTAAAAACTAGTAAAAATTGATATACTACAAGTTTAATATATAACCAATTTAATGAGCAAATTAATTTGACGTTTCGAATATGAAAATTTAAAATTTGACCCGTAAGCATAGTTGGACTCGTTTTTTTTAAGTTTTTTTTATTTTAAATACTTGTCGCAATTTAATTTAAATATGAACACATATATGTTGTATACGGTAGCTGCATATATGAGAACTTAAAATAAATATATATTTGTAGTTTATTGAAAATAATTAGTAAACAAGTACATAATATAATCTTTAATTTTATATTTATATTTTCTTACAAAAAATACAAATAAATTTATAAGAAATATACAAAATATTTACTTTTTTTCTTTTTGTATTTCAAAAGCCCGTAGGCACATTACAATATATACCAGTAAAAACCCCACTGACTGGTACGCTGCATTTGATTACAAGTTATGATCTAGGAATATTTTTTTGTAGCAAACCTGAAAGCTAATTAACTCAAATAACCTCCCCAAATCCTGTTACAGTAACACCAAATGATTAAACAGAAGGCCTACATGATCCCACCCATTCATCCTACCCAACTTTGCCACTTGAAACTTTTGTTGATTTTTAACATACTCCATACTTGAAAGTTGAAAACATTCTCTAAAGGCTGTCCAGTCAGCTTGTAATGGAGGCTGCAGAGCAGTGCACCAATTCCCAGGGCTGCTATGCGCTTCATGGATTCCAGCAGGTTAATGGCTTCTCTAACATTATTATTATTATTATTATTATTATTATTATTATTATTATTATTATTATGCATAAATCTGCTGAAATCCATCATTGTGAAATAGTGTTTCTAAAATTTTTGAAATTCTGAATCCAGCCGTCCAACTTTTTCTATGCACGTATCTTGAAACAGTTGATTTTTCTGTGCACGCATCTAAAAACAGTTTGACGGTTGGATTCAGAAAAGCAGAGATTTCATAAACACTGTTCACCAGTGAGAATTTCAGCAGATTCGTTTCCTGCATATATATGTTGAAAGAGCTTGTACTTTGCTATATATATAAAAAAATTGAAAAATATAACTTCCGATAATATCATAGTAATTTGGTTCGGGTGAAGATCTATTGACATCAAATTAGCTTTAACAATTTTGATAATTATGAAAATAATTATAATTTTGAAATCCGACAAGTAAAATATAATTTATTTTTTATACACTTCATATACATAAAAATAATAAAATTTTATGCAAGTTGCACTGTTTATTAAATGACATGAAATTGCAACGGTCCACATTTAACGACATCTGATGGAACATTAAAAGATTTTGAGAATTGTATGAAAATTGATGCAATCAATCTATAAGGAAGACAACATGTTTTTAATATTTTTTTTTTCTATAAGGAAAACTAAATTAGTTCAAAATTTTAAAAATTTGACATGTAAACGCATCACTCATGAAGTAGATTGGTTTCAACAGTTTGAATGCGTCGTTTGAAGTCAATTCGATAGGTTTTTGAGTTAAGCTCATAAAGGGAGTTGGTGAGCTTAATAACACCTTAGTTCTACTCATATATTAATGCATCATCACCATCATGTTCCCTCCGGGTACACGTTTTTAATATTTTGTTATACAGACTTGGAAGTTGGAACCATTAATATAAGCTATTTGCAATGAATTCTCCGATGTTTTTGCCTGTACACATGATGCATTAATATGATAATATAATATACATGTACTATGAAGGGTGGACTGGTACGCTAAGCCATCAGGAGATTTACATCAGCTTATCATCTCTTTTATATTCCACTTAGTTTGTTTTCATTTTAATGTTCTTTACTTCTCAACTTCCATGCTCAACTGTTTTGAGCAATTTCTTTAAGTTTTTATTCCGCATTTGATTTTCAATTGTGTTTCTACCAGTGGATATATACAAACTCTGTAACCATTTTTATCATCAATGGAATATGGACAAGACCCTTATTTTTCCTCAAAAAAAAAATATACATGTACTATGAGGCATTGAGAATTTGAGATAGGAGACGTGCATGTATAACGAATAACTGTGTACAATTAATGTATGAATTAAATATTTATGGACTATGGTATCTTAATATAATAATTAAACGGCTTAATTTTTAGTTGTTGCAGAAAATAAACGAACATAATTTTAGTTTGTAATATAGATAATTGTGAATTAATACTACTTTATATTATGTTATGTTGATATTGAGAAACCATATATATATTTGTAGTCGTAGAATTTGTTTTACTAAGTTCAAGGTCAACCCCAAATATATATAGGTTATTAATTATGGAATTTACGATCCTGATTTTATAACCTCCGATGAAAATATTCTCTTTTTTTGCACACTTAATCTATGAATTGAATGTGTCCATCTTAGTTATTACTTAAATGTTTGTGAAACTTAATTAATGATTTAACCAAAAAAAGGGGGCAAAAGGTACTTGCACCTTCTATAAAATAAAGCAACGTTATGAAGAACTAATTTTAATTTATTTCCAAATTTCACACATACAATAAGTCATATAAATATAACATAGTCATATAAATATAACATAGTCATATATATATATATATATATATATATATATATATATATATATATATATATATATATATAGTGAGTCTATGGTACTATGCAATAGCATGGATTGGTCCGTACTAAGGATCAATATTTTCGTTTTCAAAATTATAACGGTCGATATGAACCGTTCAACATGATTTCCATATGAGAATATACTAGTGGGCTAAATTTTCTATTTTTTTGAATTTTTTACTATTTTTTTTAGATAGGTAGAAAATCACTGTTTTTGGATGGTTCAGAATTTTCAAATCAAGTGATTTTCTACCTATCTTAAAATATAGTAGAAAAATTCGAAAAATATAAAATTTAGTCTGCAAGTACATATTCATGTGGAGATCACGTTGAATGGTTCCGATCCACCATTAGAGTTTTCAAAATGAAAATATGGCTCCGTAGTACGGACTAATCCGTGCTATGCATAGTACCATAGACTCACTCATATATATATATATATCATTTCACACAATATGACATGGTGAGATGAATGCATGCAAGATGACTTGCATTCATGTATTAGTCATTTAATTGTCTGTAGGTAGTTGTGAGATAACATCATCGACTCTTGTTGCCATGCCTATAAGGCCAGCTTGCAACCGAGCAATCAATGCTTCCTTGGTCGTTCCCTTTATCGGCTCTCCCTCGAACGACCATTCGAGTTTGCATCCTTTGTCGTCGTCATTTAAACCCTCTTTTTTCCAGTCTAAAACCCTAAATGTGGCCGTAAATTGACCAAACCCCATATTGTTCTCCATCATTTTGTACCTAATTGTATGAACAACAAAATGGCGGTTAATAATATGTGCTAGTTGTTTTTCATCAAAAAAAAAAAAAGACAAGATAACAGAAGGATGGTAAGGAAATTTAATAATGGGGACGTTATATAATTAAATGCTCATTTATGACAATTATCCCCGTTAAGTATTTCATATTTATTTTCATGAATGGAGCAAAAGCATTTATGAAACCAGTTAAGGCCTTTATTTTACTGGATAGTCCATGGAATATAGATCAGATCGAGATGAAATCCCAGGTCAACATGCAATAAATAAAATATGGTTAAACTTAATCTTGGTTTTTAAACAATGCAGTTTTAAAACAATTAGGTCGCAATTAACAATTCGTGAAAGACCGTTGACAACAAAATATTTTTTTTGCTACCTGTTATTTCCTTTATTTATATTTTTGCAAGGCAGAAGTATAATCAATTAAGTTACCTAAAAGCATGGCCGATGGGATCAAAAGAGAGAAGCTCCTCATCGGCCCAATCGGCCGGCACGTCGTCCTCCTTATCAGGGCCCTGACAGTACCGGATACAACCCGGTACCCCAACCATCCCGCTTTTCTTGTAGCAAATTTTAACACCAGGGTGCCAGCTGTGGAAGTCGCAGAAGTTCGACAGCAAGGCCCAAGCTTGATCGACAGTTGCCAGGTGGACGGTGGCGGTCACCTTCCCCTCCATTTTCTCCCTTTGGGGTTGCTCCATTGATAGAAATTGGTGTGTGTGTGTTGACTGTTGGTAACTTGGAAGAGAGAGGTGGCTCTGTGTTGAGGATGTCAAGTACACGTGGTCCTATTTAGTATTTATAGAGTTGCAATGAGGAGATGGGGGCCTTTTATATTGGGCTTTACAAAGCTTTTCCATTTTCTTGAACTGACCAAATTAATCTGTATTGCCGACTTTGTTATATTTTTTTTTTTTTAAATATTTTCCAATCCAATTATTATCTGTTCAACCAACCATATAATCAGTACACATCCAATCAATTTCATTATATTTTATTGTTTAGATTCATGTGATTTTTTTCTCAGAAATATTTGGTCAACAAATAAGATGTGAAATTTTTTTTTTTTTTATATTAAAGGATTCTGGTACAATCCAATATCTTTTGAATGTTAAACATGTGTTTTAAAAAAAAAAGACAAGAATTTGTGTCACTGCACTAATTTATTCTTTAAGCAATGAAATAGTTAATTGGATAGGTTTTGATTGGACTGCTCGTGCAAACTTTTTTAATTACAAACATATCTGTTAAAGTTCTCGCATTTTCAATTTCACTATGATAATTACATAAATATGATATTTTGTCAAGTATATAATTGAATTTATATCGTAATTACCCATTTAAGTAGATAAATTAAAATAAATTTGGTTAAAGCGTCGGTAAATTAGTGTCCTGATACAGTTTAATTTAAAAATATTTTTTTTGAAATTTTTTTGAGTCGTAAACCTGTGGGTGAAGTCTCAAGACTTCAATTAGTTTCAATAAATCTTAAAATTTTAATAAATAAACATATGTATTTTATAATTATATTTTACCATTTTAAACTAATAAATAGAAAAATCTAATTAAATATTATATATTTTAATGAGTAATGACTAATTTGAAATTCTTGGTAAATTTTTGAAAGATTGTGATTCATTGATAATACATTAGCTTGACAATTTTAACCATGCATAATAATTTGAATGTCCAATTGCCAATACTTTTTAAAATTGATATTTTATTTATTTTTGTGTTCTTATTTTCTTCTTGGAAGTATATTGAGTACCTTTTCTCTGTTTTCATGTATGGCTAGTTTTTGGTCCACTGAGTAAAATAATATTTTCTATGTGAGAGATTGTAGGTAAGAGCAAAATTAAAATTTGAAAATATGGGAACCAAAACATCATCTTCAATATAAGATAATAAGATTATTCACTATTTGATTTCATAAAAAGAAAGCCAAGGAAAAAAAAAAAAAACTAAATTAATGCACAGAGTACATATAAAAAATAAATAGAGAGGCTAATACATAAAAAAAAAAAGACATTCAATTAAGTTTCAATATATATGAATAAAATTTTAAATATATCAGAGACGGCTAAGTACTCTCTAAAAACACATTGTAAATCCGCTTCTACCTACTTGACAACTACTGTCAAGGTTTCAAAAAAAAATCCGCTCTACATGTAGGTTTGAATTCAGTTATAAAATCTCGTATAAATATTTAAAGTTGAAAGACTTAACATCTATTTTTGTCTTAAAAAAAAGTTCCTCTCTCTGTGAATTTTTTCTTTCTCCGTCTCCTTTGCAAACAGCATGCAGCGAAAATAATTCATCAAAAAGTACTTCCACTGTATGCGATGTTGAATGCCACAGAAGGAAGTAGATATATAACAAAATCAAAATAACTTCCAATTATACATCTTTTTCAATGTGGCTCTTAATTCAAACTCAAAATACCAACTTAATAGGACTTTGAACACTGTTAGATTGTCAATTTGATTTTTAGTAGGACTAGCAATAAATTGATAGATCTGCACTGTTAGATTGTCAATTTGATTTTTGGTAGGACTAGAAATAAATCGATAGATCTGCACTGTAGATTGTCCTGTATAAATCCTGAAATTTTTATTTATATCATATTCCAAAAAAAAAAAAAACCAAAAAACCATGTTTTGTGGTTAATTCCAAAAATACCAGGGCCTCAAAACCAATCTTTGCCCCCCTAAAAACTCAAATAACGATTGTAATATTAAATATATTTAGGTTTTTGAGGGGCCTCCAAGTCAATATGCGGCCCTCTAAAAATGTGACTGCATATTGGTTTGGTTTATTTTTCCCACAATTTCTAACAATTTGAGATGTTTTGGTTTATTTTTTTTTAAAGAGTATAAATAAAAATTTCGAATATAAATCAAAATAATATCTGACATATGTAGTTCTACCAAATTATATCATGGCAGTCTCCAAGTTGCATATCCAAAATATCTATAACAATATAAATACTAATTTGAACCCTTCTAAACTACATGCTGCATGCAGTTGAATTTAACATGCTTTTGCCATCTTTACTACAATTTCACATTATGACCAAAATCTGCTGACGAATTTATTGAAAAATGCATAATTAGAGGAATCTACCAGTTAAATACAGCACGTGGAAAAAAGATAAAATACCAAAGCCGCAAATAAAAATGAAAACAAAGACGGTCAAATAAATATGCAACACTGTCTGAAGTCTGAAAGGAATTATTGGGTCGTCGCAACAAAAATCCAAATCGGCTCTCCTGGAGCTATCGCAATAAGTACAAGTTGGAGATCGTTTTCAGGTTCCTTTTGAACAGTTCTGAAAGCCACTAGTTAAATTTTCTCCGTCATTAGTGGGTTTTTCAAGGAGAAGCCGCATTCGCTGCTCCAACTCCTACCACATACGTCACAATCACATGAAAAAAACGAAAAAAATGAAAAAGAAAAAAACAGACAATATGAACCACCGTCAGTTGACAATCTACTTATTAATTAAGAAAGTACCAGATAGGTATGTTAAGATTGAAATATTGTATTTTAAATACCAAAAATATGTATGTTAAGATTAAAGTACCAAAAAATTGAGAGCCAGCCTATAGTCTAGTGGCAAAGACAGTGCTCTCTGTGTTGGGAGGTTGCATGTTCAAAATCCGGAAAAGAATCTTTTGTGGATATTAAATGGTCGGGTGGCTTGACCTCCAACCTTTACTATAATAAAAGTACCAAAAATCTGATGGTAGAAATCTGATCTAAAACAAATCTGTCAATTTAATTTTTTAATTTTAGTTAGAGTAGATTTTTTCTATATCCATCTAACAACTTCTAAAATTAAGCTGAAGTTCTTAATGATCCTTACTGACTGAACTTATTTGTAAAGATGAATATTTTGTGTGACAATTAGTAAAGATAATTAGAAAAAAGGTCTCTATGAATTTATCATTTACTATAAAATTTGAAAACCAAATACACATGTAGTTAAAATACATTGTTTATGTTTAATGATGCCAGTCAATAATAAAATATAGTTCTGTAGTTGACAAAAGAAAAGCATTTCTTGAGTAACTTGGGTTGGTGTTGGCCCCAAATTTTTATTTATAGCATAAAGAAAATAACCAAATCATCCGGTTTTGGAGAAATTCGAAAAATACCTAGGCCGCTCAGGAGTTCTACGACCTCAAAGATTGGGGTCCATCCAATGCTCCTGCGGCACCAGTCTAGAGGCCGCCCAATGTCTCTGCGGATCCTGGGTCCGCCAAACGCCTATGCGGACCCTGGGATCCTGTGTTTAAATTGAAATAATTTGAAATCCTAACCAAATTAAACTCAAACCAACTTATAAATTTGAAACTATAGTTTGAATCGTGCCAGTTAAATTCGATAAAATTACCAAATCAAACTCAAAATAATGTAGCTTGCTCAAGTTCGATTCGTTGACATTCCTAATCTATGATCTAATAATAATAATATATTATTTAGCTATGCATTATTTAAAAAACTTTTGTCAAAGACGACCAGCGGGTACCGCAAATCTTTCGATTCGTGCCAGCGGGGACAATCTTAAAAAACTTTTGTCAAAGACGACCGTAATTGGATCCATGTACAAACTATACACAATTATTAAAGCACCTTTGATTGGGTAAGAAAAGACATCTACAACCAAAGTTTATGTTGGTCACCTTTTGATATCGCCTGTTTCAGGCTTTCAGCATGACATATCCACCTATATATGTTTGAATTTGGAAACTTATATATGCATGTGTTCATTGTGAGGAGAAATGTTTAATTTCCTAAGTCAATTAGTCGGCTTCTACAGGAGACTTTTTAACATTGTTCATGACCATTTTGAAATTAATATAAACGTGTATTGCTCTAAAATGACATTTCCGTACCATAATTTAAATGTGTTTTTTTCTTTAACCATGGAAATTGTTCTAACAAGATCGATGAGAAAAAGTTAGATTAAGTTCGCCAATCCTATCCAATCTAGTGCACGTATTGTTATTGTTGTTATTATTGTTATTTTTTTAAATATGTAAAATTATTTTAATGTATGTATTTAAAACATGATTAATTAACATCTTTTTCTATGTTTTATTATTGTGATGCATTCGTATGAATTTATATATGAGTAAAGGTTTGTCCCCGCGCTTCCATTTCCCAGTTTGCACTCAAGTCAAAAAGAAAGATTTCTTTCATAAATTTGTTTTCTCCGATCAATTTTGTCTATTATTCTAACTATTTGTGAGAAATTTTGCGAATAAAAAACTACGAACGTTTTTTACTCGATTTTTTCTTCAAAATGAGATCCATAATAAAGTAATCTTGAGTTATATTTGTGTCGTTGTTATTTTTTTATTCTTGGTATGCTAGGTTCAAAGATTTCATATGTTAAGTATAAAAATTTGATATGCTATGTATAAGGACTCCATTTTGAACCTTGTAAAAGACTTGTACCCACTTTTATTTTCTCTTTGATCAATCTTGTTCATTTTTTTGACGATTTATAAGAAATTTTGCGAATGTAAAACTACGAATGATGAATGATGAAGTATGTTTTCTACTCTATTTTCTTTTTAAAATGAGATCAATGATGAAGTATGTTTTAGTTATATTTGTGTTGTTGTGTTTTTTCTTGATATGCACTATATAAAAATTTGAAATGTTAGGTCTAAAACTAACGCTAGCCAGCTGTAAATGCTCTAGCGATTTTCTAAAAGATGGTCATGATCAAAGGTAATTAAAATTTAGTCTTTAAACACATTTTAATATGATATCATGTTGAATAGTTCGGATCGCCTGTTTAGATTAGTTCGAAACTTCGAATCACATATGGTGTTGAATTCATTTAGAGCATCTACATCCGCGAAATTCAAAGGAAATTATATACAGCTGTCTTGTTCATAATAGAAATTGATTCAATTTAAATTTCTTAACCACCGCATTTCTGAAATTAGTTTTAGTGTATTCGCTTGGGTTACGAACCAATCAGAGAAAGAGAAAATCTTGCATGGCTTCGGACAACCAATAGAAATAAATAGCAATTGGTTTCTTAATAAGCAAATGAATTGAATAGTTTCTAAATAAGAAATTGTCCTGTAGCTCAGAAATTCAATTAGAAATTGACACAGAGGATTTAGAAATTAAGAATAAATACCGATGGAAATGTTCTTATGAGCGATCTTCAATTTTATTTTCTCTTTGGGCAAAAAAAACTAGACAAGATTATGGGACACGATATCAATGTTTACTGGCACAAGTAATCGGTTGGAGTTTGTAATTACTATTTTCTCCTTGACTTTCTATAGGTTCATGTCCTCTTACAAGGGAAAAGTATCCTCCCAGATACCGTAAAAGATTTCCCTCACTTTACGATTTGAGATTAACTCCCATCCGCTTTGAGATCATACTATCACAGGAGACAGTGTTATTGGGCTTTAAGATTCGTGCCAAGTTAAAAAGAACGGTCCAGATCCACTAATTGTAAAATATTTCCTATTACGATATCAGGGAGGATCTGAATTCCTCTTACAAAACTAGTGCATCATATACTTTTTTTTTAGATATGTGTTTTAGACCTTTTATTCAGGGACTGTTCGTTTCAAACTGTATGGACAGAACGTCAAATATGAGCTCTGTATGAACGAGCAAGTAAAAATAGGCGAGATATAATTGAAATTTGTCATGTGATTAAGCAAGATAGGATATTATGGATTCAGAAACTCATATTCGTGAATATCTACGGAAATAATTATGAGAATGTGATGAAATAAATGTTTAAATGTGAGAAATCTTGATTTATTTTAAAAATATATATATATATATATATATCTATTTAAATTTACTTATCTATTTACAATTTACTTATCTATTTAAAATGAAAAATGCTTATAAAAATATTTAGATCAATAATATGTTGTATATTGATGGAATTTGTGAAAGAAAAATAGTGTTGTCTGAATCTGGTTAGTTCCGGAAGGAAAATTTAAAAAGGAGAGAGATACTTATACTATATATGACTCCTTTAGTAAGCGTTGTGTTCTCTTAATTAAAGAAATAAATTTGAGGAGAAAAAGATAGCAGCAGCATGTGGGAAAAAAAAATCAGCCTGATCAAATTATATTTTTTCCATAAAATAACAAAGAAGTGAAAATAAAAGTGGAAATTAATGAATTATATCCAATTCCATTTTCAAGACAAATGCTGTATGAACATATTATTGGAGAATTTTCTTTACCGGATTGAAAATCCCACAAATTCTCAGTTGAGATGCTTCCTGATAGCCAATAGGGCCTTACAATGTACTCCAATATTTTTCATTGATTAGTCATCAATTTCCATTTCTGAAAATGAGAGAGTTGACCATATTATTCATTTATTTTCTTGCATGTTACTTTTTTGGCAGGCGAATTAAGGAATACACAAAAAGTCGGTGTCATCTATAATTAAAAGTCATATTTTTTGTGGATCTTGGTTGACATTTGGACTATTTGAAAAAAAAAAATAAGCCTTAATTAGTCCATACAATACTTTCTCAATGCATGTTTGGAAAGCATCATATAGTTGCCCAAGAAATTCTAATTTTTGAAGAGAAAATGACATATATTTTTATTTCTTACAAAAGCCCCTTCTTCAGGGATATATATATAAAATTTGGATCAAATTTTTTTAAAGAGGTGGAATTTGGCAATTCAATATGGGCTTTGTTACAGAAGAGATAACATGAGCCAAGCTAGTGTGTATTATGCTCACCAAGAGGATCTGATGAGTATAATTTCAAAATCTATAGAATTGGCTCTAAATGATAAATCTAAATTGTTGAAACCAATCCACTTCACGAGTGATGTATGTACATATAAAATTTTAAAATTTTCGAATTCATTTATTACAAAGTCAAACGATAAAAAAAATAATGAAAATTGAATGCATTAATAACTTATAAAACTTCATTTTTCTTTTGCCGCTTAATTTTATACTAAATAAATTTGAAATTTCAAAATTTATATATATTTGTATTGCTCATAAAATAAATTGGTTCAACAGTTTGGATTCATCGGTTAAATCCAATCTAATAACTATCTATTAGGTTTGTTTTATTTCAACTTGACATAACTAATTATCCAAATAGATGGACGCACTTTCCTGGAAAAATGTGGCCCAATCTGGCCCGTTATCTCTAAAGCGCCTCCAAGGTCAGATCTGGTCCATTCAACTTCGGCCCTTCCTTTCGCCCGTTTTATTTCCATTTCATTTTCCGTTTTGGGTTATCGTGCATTCGTGCTAGTCAAAATTTCAAATAATTTTCGACTGTTTCATTCTATTGGTTCCCTTTTTCTATATCCATCTAACAACTTCTAAAATTAAGCTGAAGTTCTTAATGGCCCCGTTCGGCAACATGGATTAAGGGATGAAGGATTAAGAGCTTAAGGAGCGCTAAGGAGCTCATGTTCGGCAAGTAAAAGATTAAGATGAAAGAAGGACTAAACATAAAAAGAAGTCTACTTTATTATGTGACAAGAGACAAAGACCAATATACCCCCATTCTAAATTGTTATATAACATTATTGAAATGGTAATTAATTCATTGTTTTTTATATTACATTATATTTATAAATTAAAGGCGCAAATTTATGAAAAAATGGAAAAATGAACTAAATGTATATTTTATTTTCTTATCAATGCATACAAGATAATTAAACCAATTTATCCTTTGTCGTTCTATATTTTATTTCCTTATCAATGCTATTACTAGCAGTTTTAGTCAAAACAAACAATAAGCAAAGTGTACCAGTACTGAATTCTCATCTAAAAAAATATCTTCTATTGGACCAATACCGGATACCAAACTATTGGCAATTTTGGCCCTACCAAGAATGCATACAATCACCATACAAAATCAAGCATAAATTTCTGTATTAAACATAAATAACTTCAAAATACAACCATCACCATGCAACCATCACTATAAAAATCATAAATTGCATAAATTTTTGGGTTGTGCAAGAAAAGTTAATCTCAAATCAGTCTCTTTAATTGATGAACAATCAAGTTTTTATCCTTACAAACCTGGCACAGCACACACTGCATCATCCATAATTAGTGTTGAGCACTATTCTAGTTTTTCTTAAAACAAAAAAATATGATATCACTAGAGTCACAGATTGGCATATTCAACAATATCTAATTTCTGCGCTCTCTTTGATTTCTGACACGGCTTGGCATATTATCCCACAATTTATTTCTAATGCCCGTTCGAAGTAAGTCTCCAAGCTGTGTTTCGTTGAGACCAGTGGTAATTCCGGATTGCTCAACATCTTCATCATCATCTTCCTCGTTTATTGCCCGTTCCTCATCCAAAAAATATCATTTTCTGTTTCAATCTCATTTTGACGTTTGATGAAATTATGTAAAATACAACATGCAAACACAATTAGCGCTTGCTTTCTGTATTTGTAAGGGTGCATGATTCTAAGAATCTTGAATCTCATTTTTAATACTCCAAAAGTCCTCTCAACAACATTCCGAAGTTGGGCATGACGATGGTTGAATAAATCTTCTGCTGTTTGGTACCGGTTTGATGTAGATAACTGTTGAAATTGTGCCAAATGATAAATGTGGCCACAATATGGGGAAAGAAAACTACCCGTGTTTGCATAACCCGAGTCAGCAAGGTAATATCTACCGAAAGGAACGATGAATCCACCATCATTTAGTGCTGAACGCAAGACCTTCATGTCTGCAGCTGAACCATCCCATTCGTCTGACACGTAAACAAAATATATGTCAAAGTCAATTGCAGCCATGACATTTTGAGAAACAAAACCCTTTCTATTAATGTGTCTTCGTCGCTTCTTTTTCTTTACGAAAGCGGGGATGTGAGTACCATCAATAGCGCCCAAAGCCCCCTAAATTAATAATAACAAATATTTATACAATATTTCAATATGTCTAGATTTTAATCTTATAAATTATTCAAATGACAATACCTTAAATGGAGAGAACCTTGTGTGTTCCCCGACACAAGCATGTCTTGGTGCATTGGCTTCGGGCAACTTGATGTAATCGCTCCTCATCTCAATGATGCTCCACAAGACATCATTGAATGTTCGATAGACAGTCCAGAGAACGTTGAAAATGATAACTAACACCTCTCATATTTGAGGCATGGCCAACTATGTGCAAGAACATACCAACTTGTTCTTCTATTGTCACCTCATCAATATTGACGATACCTTTTGCTAATATTGCATTACAAAGAACAAGAAACTTGGTTTTGTTCATTCGTAAATAATCATAAGGTACTTTTGGCCTTGCATTAAGTATGTTGTTTATATATTCAACACCTGACATTGGCTTCTTATCTTGATTTTGCGTGGAAGATGATAATGAACCAAATGTGGTACTAGGAAGTATATTATTCAAAAAAATCCATGATTCATCATGATCATCCAAAACATTCATAAGCTCCTCAAATTTAAATTTATCCATATTACCTAGGAAACAAAACAAATAAAATTATTACTTATATAATAAATATATTAGAATAAGAGTTTCAAGAAAATTATTAAGTACTTACCTTCAAAAATTCAAAAGGGAATTTCCAGTTTAATTTGAATAAAGTTGGTATTTTGTCAGCAGAACAGCCACTTATGTATAAGTGCCAGTCATGGCTTCTTGTGAGGCTAAAGTATGGTAAAAAAATCCCTATACAAAAACAACATATATTTGAATAAGTTGATATCTTGTCACTGGTTCTTATGCCCTTTTCTAGTTCTTCTTGAAATCTCTCATTTTACCAGTACCATATAGTGGATGGAATGCAATGTATAAGTTTCAATCGGCTGTTTTCTTGTTTTGACAGATTTTTAAAAATGACAAAAAAAAACTAAAGACCTTGTAGTAAATTATGAAGAAAGGATATCTATAGCATGATCTTTGAACATGACCAAGTTATTAAACTCACCAACATCCAATAACCTTCTACAAAAATATGAATATCTTTATATATACACAATCACCATTTTCTTTGCTAAAATATAAGAATATAAATAATGAGGGCCCCTGTGCATATGCATTACATCCTGATTGATCACTGTTAATGGGTTATTGCTTCAATTTTCAATTGTTAGTCTAACTAAAATAAATAAATTATGATAAAGACTTTGAAAGGAGAAAAAGAGAGAAAAATATGGGTCAAGTATACTTATACTGGCATGAAGGAACAGTTGAGATTTCTAAGGTACTGGTGGAGGTATTATGGGGTCAACTATACAATTGAGAAACTTGTTGGTTGTACCCAAATCTACTAAAATTAACATGATCAAGAGCAATTCGTCTAATTAGTGGGTCAATTAATTATCAAACCTCCCCCCTTCGCCTCTGCAAGTCATTTTTTTTTGCTGATTACGAGGACCAAACCATCTGTTCACTTAAAGAGGCATGGACTCAACTAACAAAATCAAATTGTCTGTTTCAATTAATGCTAATTTTGCTCTCGATTAAACTTGCTCTCGACTCAAGAATGACTTACATTTTGAGAAAATCAAATGAAAAAAACTATCAAACGAAAGAAAAATTACCTCTGAATAAATGGGATGTCAATAGAAAGAGCGTCTTGAGGAGAACAACCGTATGGCGTCAGATTTGAAAGTTGTTGGTCGGACAACCGTCAATCTCCGACGGAGAGAATAAGTTCTTCAACTTCCCGTGCCTTGGTAAGCGTGCATTTGTTTGAGGAAGGAGACAATAGAAAATAATAAATAAATGTAAGGGCCTTAAGGAGGGTCTCTTCGTGGGGGCATAATTGTCCATAAAAAGCACCTTTTTGGCTCCTGAAGAGGTCTAAAGGAGGCAGAATTCTTAAGGAAGGGATCCCTTGGATTAAGATTTTGGGCTAAGGAAGACATCTTGATCCTGCTTAAGGAGCAGCTGTTCGGACAGATTAACGCGAATTAAGAACTTAAGGAGCTTTAAGGAAGCTTAATCCTACCCAGCCGAACAGGCACAATGATCCTTACTGACTGAACTTATTTGTAAAGATGAATATTTTGTGTGACAATTAGTAAAGATAATTAGAAAAAAGGTCTCTATGAATTTATCATTTACTATAAAATTTGAAAACCAAATACACATGTAGTTAAAATACATTGTTTATGTTTAATGATGCCAGTCAATAATAAAATATAGTTTTGTAGTTGACAAAAGAAAAGCATTTCTTGAGTAACTTGGGTTGGTGTTGGCTCCAAATTTTTATTTATAGCATAAAAAAAAATAACCAAATCACCCGGTTTTGGGGAAATTCGACAAAAATACCTGGGCCGCTCAAGAGTTCTACGACCTCAAAGATTGGGGTCCATCCAATGCTCCTGCGGCACCAGTCTAGAGGCCGCCCAATGTCTCTGTGGATCCTGGGTCCGCCAAACGCCTATGCGGACCCTGGGATCCTGTGTTTAAATTGAAATCATTTGAAATCCTCAACGATCTAATAATGTAGC
>JAJGRW010001006.1:0-42879 GCA_025461045.1 Carex parvula | reverse complement strand
TTTCCCCCAACCAATAGCCAGAATGTATAAGATGACACAACCTCCAATTGTACCAAAAGTAGTGCCCCAAAATTTCATATCAGACTTTTGAGCTTCTTCTGGAGTGGTAGGAGTAATTGTAGAGGGAGATGCCAATGTTCATGCCAAAGAGACCCACGACGACTACACCTGCAGTAATGACCACGGTTGCAGTAGATAGCATTACACCCATTTGTAGCAACTGGTTTTGCTTGTCGTCCAGCATTATGTTGATATAGTCCTCCGTGTCATCCACGTACTCCCTCAACTATAATAATAAAATTTAATAAAATTCAATGTACTAGATAAATAGTGGAGTTAGTTTCAATCTTTGCTCCTATAAAACCTGACAATCTGCAAACCAATGCAGTCCTATAGAAATAAGCATTTCTAAAAGGTGAACCTTAACATACTTCCTCTTTTTTTTTTTCCCAGAAAATGATCAAGCTAAAACCTTTGTTTCTCATCCAGAGAAAATCATGTTCTTGTTAACATATTATCTCATCCAGACTTATTAATTGCTTCATGTAGCAATCCACAGCCCTCATACAGACATCTAATTGCAATTGCATATGAATTGAGGGCAACAGATGGCATGAACAATTCCAGTATGGAATGAAAAACAATATAATTCTTTTCCAAAACTCTAGCAAAAGAGGAAGCACATACATGGGATAATTTGTTAAGAGTTCCATCAATCTGCACAAAATAAGCTTCTAAGAGCATCTCCAATTCTTCAATGTTAGGCTTGATGGCAGTAATGCTCCATTGCTGCTACCTGGATCCGATTGTATGTCTTCACCCCTAAAATATACTCAACAGATTCTTATAAGCATTCTGTAATGTATTAGCCTAATAAAAAATAAATCTTTTAAAACAAACCTAATATCTTAGCATGCTTCTCATTTTGATGAACAAATAACATCAACAACCATTTTAGGTACTTGAAAAAAGTAACATATTCTTAAGTCTGATTGACAGGTGCATTCAAATAACCTTCTGTGTGTTTTTGTTAAAGAAAAAAAACAGTGATATTCATTATCACCTGTACCATTTCATTGCAGAAGCAATTATAAGCTTCTGCGTCAATGAATTGGTTTCTAATTTTCTACTTACAAAGCAATTTATTTGAGCTAATATTAGAATATTGGAGTAAGCTGGGCAATTTATGCATCTATTGACTTTGGCTCAATTATGATTGGGTTTCATTTCTAGCCTACCCCACTTGTTTGGGACTAAAGGCTTGGTTGTTGTTGTTGTTATTGACTTTGGTTCAAACAGCTAGATGTTATATATTGAAGCTATACAAAAATATTGAGTTCTATCAAGCATGTCTGGTGTTACATGTGAATACAAGATCGAGGCATTTTGCAAAGACAACAAGAGAAAGCAAATTGAAATGTTTTACTCAAGATAGAGATAGCCTAACCTGTTCCCTTCAGTGACGTCGTCGTCGTCATCATCATCATCATCATTATTGACGTCATGATGATCCTTGCCGTCATGATTATGATCGTTCTCATGAATACGGGACAGAGATGACTCAAATATGCGTTGATTCATGAGTTTCTCTGTGAGGTACATCTCTGCCATATCCATGTCATCATCCAACAGCTGCTCCAGTTCATCCCTCACCTTCCCACCCCAATAAATCAAAATCAAAATCAAAATCAAAATCAAAAGAACTCAAAGCACACAACTTAATTTAAGGGATGAAGAAAAGGGAATCCTGCATTGTGCCAGTTATCATTGTTGCAAGGGTAGGTACCTGAAGTGATCCTATACATACATTTTTGTTTGATGTTAGTTTCTATATGTCCAATGTCCTATTACCATTCCCTTTAATAACAATCTGTCAATCCAATCCTTGTTCACTTGCATCGCATTGTTACCCAGATAACCATCAATATGGCAAAAAAATTTTTTTATCTTTCCTTACCAGAAAGTACTACAAATAGTAATAAAAAAGTAAAATTTACCTTCTGGACACGACCAGAGATAGCCACCAAACGACTCTTGATTTGTCTGACGCGCTCTAGGTTAAGTGTACTGATTTTTGAAGTCAACTCATCTAAAGCTGGATATGCCTCTTTTTCCAGAGTCAAAGTCTAACAAATAAGAGAAAAATTCAAATTGTTCTTGCCTGTACCAACCAAATTGGAGCACTTTAGACTTTTATTTAGTCATAAATAACTGATATCAGGCTTGACTAATACCATTCAAAAACTCTTACAGATGGTTTAGTGGATTGAAATGAACTATGCACTAATTTAACCCTAGAGCTTAAGCAGTCCAATATTTAACCCGTTTCAGCTGCAACTAGTCGCTTAATTTTGGAAGGTATGCACCAAGAAGCCAAGAAAGACCAAAATGAAACACTACAGTCAACTGGCCTAAGCAGGGCTCAGCCTGGTCCAAACTTATTCAAATTAAAGTTTGTTGTACACTAAAACTTGAAAGTTTGGAAAGCACCTCAGCTTCTAGACACCTACAAGCAGATTCCAGGCACACCTCCAGAGCTCTAAATTCAAAAGGAAGAACTTTCTTCATGCTTTGAACCTTGATTAATGCCAGAGGTGGTGGTGCTGGTAGACTACTGTTCTCTCTAGCTAAAATGCTATTATTTTGTCGGGATGCCTCAAGTGCATCTCTCTGTCCTGCACCAGGTACAGAAATCCCGGGCCAGGTAGATGTTTCCTTCGTAAGAGCTTCTCCATCTAAGTCACACTAGAAAAGAAAGGGCAATAACAAGTTATATAATCAGTGCTTAATGAGACTATACACAGGGGCAATACCTATGTGAGGCTTAACAATATTCATGAAAGCGAAAGGTTCCCTAATAATGTCGTAACCCCATACCAGTCTAACAATAACAACAGGACGTAATCTCCAATATCAGGATAAAATGACCAATAACCAGCGATTATATTTCTAAATTGAGTCAGAGGTAATCCTACAGAAAAAAAATACACTTGTTGAACCTTGGTGAATTCATTCATGTGTCCATTGTGTTTTAGAAAAATCAGAGAAGGCAACTAGACTCTATTAGTAATCTCATTCCCTGAAAACAAATGCTACATGCCCACTGGCATTGTAGCAGCGAGTAACAACCTATATGAGATGATCTAATGGTAGTAGTATATTTAAGTTGGTGATAATAAGACAGGTAACAATGAAGAGTTGAAGACAACAACAATCCCAGAATGAACAACAACGAAAGCACCAGCAAAAAAAATCCTAATTAATAAAAGTACTCAATAAACACAATCGTGAAGATAGTAATATTAGGGATAAGTTGGCAATTAGCAGATTAAATAAACCAGTCTGGGTCATATTTTTTAGAAAAATAAAAGATAAGGAAACTCATGAATAAATGCATAACAATTACCGTTTGATTTGCCCCACCAGAATCCGAAACCCTGGCTTGTAATTCACGAACTAAAGGTGCCACCACTGGATCTTTAGAATTTGGGATTAACACCTCATGTGCAGTTATTACAGCCCTGAATCTCTCCAGATTCACCACAATCGCTCTTTCTCTTCCCAGTATAGACGAAGGATACGACAGGTTAGGGTCGAGCACGCGCAGGTCACGCGCGGGGAGACCCGTACGGGCCATGACTTGGTGCTTTCCCACATCCTCCAGGCATGCGTCGCCAGATTGCGAGACGACCAGCCACTCGCGAGTTGCCGCCGCCGCCGCCTTGCGCCTGGTCCCGCCGGGCGGAGGAACGGCCTGTGCACGCGCGTGGGGGGCCTCCATGAATTAGGGTTAGGTTTTCAACCTTTTAGGAAAGGAGAGAACGCGAGGCTGGAGAGAGTGAGAGAGGTGTTCTACCTGTCTTTCGAGTTTCGACTGCCAATGCCAGGCTGGACAGAAGTAGTTACGGGAAAATGGGTCTAATACTCTAATGTATAGACCAAATTTGGTGTATATCATTGTTGTAAAAAACGGTCTAGTTGGCCGATTAAACGGCCGATT
The DNA here is from genome assembly GCA_025461045.1 of Carex parvula. Lineage (NCBI taxonomy): Eukaryota > Viridiplantae > Streptophyta > Magnoliopsida > Poales > Cyperaceae > Carex > Carex parvula. The sequence continues at coordinate 38,879 of JAJGRW010001006.1, read as the reverse complement.
AATCAGAAACGGCGGCCTAACCGTCACGAACATTCTTAACGGAGGCATATTAACGGATGAAAACGATTAATCGGCTGTTTTTCCGATTAATCGGCCATTTTTTCCGATTAATCGGCTGTTTTCCGATTAATCGGCCGTTTTTTCCGATTAATCGGCCGTCTTTTCCCGTTTATTCCCGGTTATTCCCGTTTATTCCCGTTTATTCCCATTTTATTCCCGTTTATTCCCGTTTATTCCAATGAATATTTATTTTCACATTTTTTTTTCTGTGATAGTGTGTGATAATAAGGTTTATAAATCTTATATTGTAGTTTTATTTATGCTTGGATATACATTCAATATTTTTTATATATATTTTTTCTTCTTACTTACTTTGAAATTGATTAATTCTTCTATTGTTTATATACCATATATTTTTCTTACTTACTGATGTAATTTTTTCGATTAGTACGACGTGTTCATTTATGTAATTAAGTTGTTATCCTAAACTAATTTTAATGATTTTATGTTGGAATGTTTAAGTTCTTTCAAATAATATGTTATTAGTATTTGAAAATATTTAATTTTTAATTTTATTTTTCATTAAATAAATGTGTTACTTAACATGTAAAATGCTTATGTGTTAAGAATAAAAGCGTAGTGTCATATTATAATAATAAAACTAAGTTAAATTAAGTTTATTTTGATAAGTTTAATGAGTTAAATAAATTATTTTTAATAAATTATGATATATATACATAAATTTAATAAAAACGTTAAATTGTCCGCATAATTCCGATTAGTCGGCCGCATACCGATTAATCACTTATCGGTACCCTATCCGTCCGACGACCGAATACCGTTATTTACAACACTGGTGTATATCTCCTACTGAATGGTAGGTCCTGGGATGGCGGAATAGGTATCCTCTGTTAACTCAAATTTTTACTTTAGATCTGGACCGTCCGATTTAAAACCGCACGAATAATAAAGGACGCCGTGCATTATATACGTGGGCTGGATTGGCCTGGATATTGATCGGACGGTTCGGAGCTAAACTCAAACGGTCCGTTAGTGCAGAGAATACGGGCTTTTTGTTTATTAGACTGTCAACGAAGATTTTGTTATCTTTGTAGTTTCTTTCTCATTCTCAGAGGCATTCATTACAAGTAAATGGGGGAGGAGAGTAGGAGACCAGCCTTGATTTCAGAATTTTTAGAGGAAACGACGGCTTACAATTTATCTCAGGACCTTCAAAAAAGAAATATAGTGGGAAAATCACCAAAAATTTATCTAAAATAATAGATTAACTATTCAATTTTCGCGTGTTTAAATTATCTACCATAGCACAAGGAAATATGAATCTAAGGAATCTTGTGATGTTATGGACCTATACTACTACAAAAAAAGAGATTATACACGGACAATAAAGGAAGAGCTACACGGATTTCCTACCGTGTTTAAATCGAGGTGTACAATTAGTTCAATAACTACACACGGACTTTTGGCCGTGTGCAATTTTAAATATTCTACACGTATAACTTCACAAACAGCCGTGTACAAAGACCAGAATGTGTCGCGCTCCATTTACCGAGCAACACGGATATTACCTAAAAAACCGTGTACGATTCTTTTTGTACACGGACTTTTAACTAAAAAGCCGTGTAGCTCTCCTCTTTCTACACGGACATTTAACTAAATGACCGTGTAGCTATCTTTTTTCTACACGGACTTTAGTTAAATGTCCGTGTAGAAAGTACATTTTTTTTTTTTTGTATTTTTTGTTTTTCGGCTAGCCTCCAGTTTTGCTAGCCATTTTTGTTACAGAACTATATATTCCAGATTTTCCAGATTTCATATAACAAGAAATCCATATTTTCCAGATTAGCAATAAATCCATATTAGCAAGAAATTCATATTTTTCAGATTAGCCAGAAATCCATATGCAATAAATTATACAATATTCATATACACCAAATTATACAAAATTATGCAAATCCATATCGAGGATTACAAAATTCCATGGCAAACCACCTTGCCCACATGCACCGCACATCGTCGATCTGATCCCAAGAGTAATGATCTTGCTTTGTCACATTCTACAAAATTATAATTTTATAATAGTTAGTATTTCAGAAAAGGTAGATATCAATTGCTTATTATATAGGAAATTCATATGAAGTACATACCGCTTTTGGGAATTCGAATTGTATTCTTTCGACAAAGTCAAACATGAATATCATCGTGTAATAAGCGCATTCCCAACCCTCCTTCTGTTGCGGGCTCTGAAATTTACATTTAGCGGCATTTGTTAGAATGACAATAATTTTTTTAACAAGATATGAAATTTCTAACTCATAAAGTGTGCTCACCAACATGTACTTCCAATTCAACTTGCTTTTCTTGCCCGGGCCCGTGCTATCTGATCCTCCCTCTTTAATATATTTCACAAAAGCCCTTACAAAAGTGAGTGAATGTAATTAGCAATTTTATAATTTGATATGATTGAAAGAAATGCAAACCTATAGAATTATAATTGCTTACTTATTCACAAAAGGCAAGATAACTTTGCAATTGGCAGCCGCGGTCCTTCCTCCTGGCTTACAAGAATCAATAATTATGCCCGTGCTTAAGTACGGCACAATGAGAATCGTGCACCAATGTTTGCTGTTGGATCGAGGAGAAGAATTATAGTACTTTAGCATATAAAAGTCACACGAGTATTTGCTATGATTGATGGTGTGATTTTATTTTTTTATGTTTAACTTTTAATTCTTTTATACAATTCTGTAATTAAAATATAAACAACACATAAATTAAGATTAGAACTAACCCCTCGTGGTATGGCATGAGAATGAATTTCTTCTCCTCCGCCTTAGCACGATGCATCGCAGAACACATGTACTCGATAGCCATATCCGGATAATATGTCGCTGCCGTACCACTCACTTTCTCGGGGTCCAGAAACACGCACACGTTCTTCCTTTCAACCATCTCATCACAGTTTCGGATTAGCTTCCTGAAAACTCATCATATTGTAATTAGAATATATATTTGAGTTCTATACAATAATGAAAATATTTTAATATCACTAACATGAGGAAAATGGTGATGTGTGAAACATCGAGCCATTTGTCGGATGATGAGTGGTGGAAGAGGTCCTTGAAGTCTCTGAACGACAGTAGGAGCTCCCTGCCTTCGTGTAGAAACATCCCAGGTGGGACAGGGATGACGATAGCCTCCATGCTGTCGGGCGCCGTCATCAAGTAGTCGTGGAGAAGGCGCAAATCATTGGGCAAACGGATGTATTCTTCTTCTGTGACCATAGGACGGGGAGGTGATTGTGGCGCGTCAGGCGCGACGTCGCAAGCCACCTCCTGACGTACCGGTGAGAGAGCCGTACCGGTAACATCATCTCCTCGTGTCTGTATCAAGTTATAGATGTATTATTCTAGTATTTCAAAAAGAATGAGTTGAATGTAACAAAATAAATGAGTTATTTTATGGATTACCTGATCCAAAATAATCTGACTCTTGGGCCATTGGACAAATGACATCCGTGCGTCATCAAGCACAACCGCGTCGTCGGTAGGGACAGGAAGGGGTACGCGCTGCCATCCATCCACGACTAACTCAACCTGCACGCATGCATGGTCGGGTCTTAGCTGAGTATTGTGTACACTTTTGGCGAGTGGATGTACAACGCCCTTAGCAACGATAATACAAACACTGCCATTCTGCAGGACGAGGTCGCAAGCTCTGGGGTCCTGCAAATTTATAGGAAAGTTGTTTATTTTAGTGATGCGATATTGTATAACAAGGTTGCAAACATGTTTTAAATACCTTTAGATTATGAAGAAGTATTGATTACCTTGAGATTATCCAAATCGTCGTTCGCGCCCCACGTGCCGGATGCTTGACTACTTCGCCGAATTCCCGGCGAAATGGGAGGTGGTTGCTCGGATGGCTGCGTAGTTGCTGATCTAATTTGTGTCAACATTGCATGCATCTCAGCAAACCTTGCGTCGTACTCTGCGCTCACCTCCGCGCGTATCTGCGCAACTATCTCGTCTTTGTTTACCTTGGCACGAGATTTTCTTCGAGGTTTTTGTCCCTCCACTCGGAACACCTCCTTCCAGCCCCTGTAGACCCCTACACCTCTTACTCGACCCGGGTGTTCTGGATTCTCGAGCGCTGCGGACAAGGAATCATTTTGTCGTTCGACACTCCGGGCACCCGAGTTGACCTCCTCCTCCACTTCCAACTGTTCAAGTAGAAGAATTAGTTAAAGCAAAAGAACAATTGACGTACTTTCGGAGTTATAAATGACTCTTACCATTCTTTGAGCCACGCTTTGCAACTCCGTTGGGAGTACTATCCTCCCGTCAGCGGTTACCTCGGCTCTACCCATGACCCAATCTTTGCCTCTAGGATTTTGGATCCTAACCACGGGTGAGTCAGAATCCTTGTTCGCATCCAGGACTTTCCTCCATTCTGCCGACTTACCCTCGTAACCACCTGACCCTAGATGGTGTGGATACTTGTTAAAGGCAACGGTCCTCCTGCCTTTATCACTCTTTGCCTTCACAGAAACAAGACAATAACGATCAGTTAGTTTTAGAAAGATAAGTACAAATCGAGAAAGAATAAGCATAAATTTGGCACGAGTTAGATACCTGGAACTCTTCAGTAGACTTCAAAACTTGATACGCATCCCAGTCCTCTTGTTTTAGCCATTTGTAGTAGCCGACCGGATTTTTCCCTTTCTCCATGAACTCCGTCTTCAACGTGCTCTTGTATTGCTTCCATCCATTGTTCATAATCTTCAATGTCTTATCCTTTGGAACATCACTCTGGATGTTCCATTGAGCCTGATTGACACAAAAATTTAGTGTATTTAAATATAGATCATACATAAGTGAAAATTCAAGAGAAGAGTTGTTAGGCACTTTACCTTCACCGTGTTCCACCACCCGTTCTTCACCTTATCCTCGAAATGATCCCATCTCTCAACAAGGATACTCGCATTTTGCCTCACGAAGCTCGTACACCAATTTGAGTATTTCTGCCGTTCTGGTCCCTGCGCACGCCCGTCTTCTGTGAACCAGATTTTGGAATGGGTCTGCTCAGAATGGCTCGTGCACATTGTAGGCCCTCTTCTCCTTCTTTCTGACGAGGCAGTAGCTTGCTGCTCCTCTTCTTCCATCATATCCTCGTACTCATTTTCATTCGACATGGTGCTGCATGAAATTAAAGATCAAATCATTTGACATATAACCTAGATTAATCAACCAACTTTTGACATATAACCTATATTCATCAAGAGATTAATCAATCACTTGTTGACATATATCCTAGATTATTTGAATTAACCTACAATAATTATGGTACAAGCACAATGTATTCAAGCACAAATTAACCTAAACTAACCTAGGTTATATGCTAAAATTATGGTACAAGTACAATGTCAACAAGTACAATGCTAAAATAACCTAGGTTATATGCTAAAATAACCTAGGTTATATGCTAAAATAACCTAGGTTATATGCTAAAATAACCTAGGTTATATTCAAGCACAATGTATTCAAGCACGGGAATGCTCAGGCGAGAACTGTAAATGAGCTCCCAAATTTCTTGAATAACGCCATAATATGACTTTGATGCTATTACAGCCCGGCCATCTCCGGATCTACTGAATTCTTGAGAGGTCGCCACCAACGTCACCCCACTGTTTTGCATCGTGCTCTTATCACTCTGGTTTTTAGTATAAAATGTATATCCGTTAATCTCGTATCCTTGGAATGTTCTAACAACAATTTGGGGTCCTGCGCCAAGTAGTTTAACAATTTCAGGTACGGGGTGTGACTGCACTCTTTCTTTCAGCCATCCTATAAAAGAACGATTATGCTCGTTAGTAAGCCACTTCTGACTCCTCGTGTAGTTTTGTTGTTGAAGGATTGTCATGTGCTCATCTATATAGGGAGCAACATCTGTCATGTGTTGTAGTACAATAAAATGTGCCTTTTGTAGTTCATTTAGATCAGCAACTACGGCTCTCAACCCAATTGTCCCGACTCCTTGGAGCCTTCCCTCGTATCGAGATTTTGGAACGCCAATAGGATCCACACCGGTCAAGTAGTTGGTGCAAAAATCAATCACCTCCTCCGTAGAATATCCTTCTATAATGCTGCCTTCGGGTCGATGTCGGTTCCTTACGTATTTTTTCAAGATGCCCATGTATCTCTCGAATGGATACATATACCGAAGGAACACGGGACCACAAATCTTAATTTCTCTCACAAGATGAACAACAAGGTGAACCATGACATCGAAAAAATATGGCGGAAAATACATCTCAAGTTGGTAAAGAGTAACGACGACCTCCTTTTGCAAAGAGTCCAATTTTAGAGGGTCTATCACTTTGGAATTTATTGCATTGAAGAAAGAACAAAGCTTCGTAATGGTTTGACGAACGTGCTTTGGTAAAATTCCCCGAATTGCAACCGGAATTATATGTGTCAGTAAAACATGACAGTCGTGAGATTTCAGACCGACTAGTTTCAAGTCCTTCATCGACACCAACTTCTTAATATTCGAAGAATATCCTGATGGGACTTTTATACCATTGAGGCATTCACAGAAGCTTGTTTTCTCTTTCTTTGACATTGTGCACAGTGCGGGGGGTAGGTATGTGCGCTTCCCTTTCTCCTGCGGTGCGAGCTCGGGTCGTATTCCCATCTCTACCATGTCTTTTCTCACTTTAATACCATCTTTCGTCTTCCCCGGAATGTTCAATAATAAACCAATTAAACTGTCACAGACATTTTTTTCGACATGCATGACATCTAGGCAATGCCTCACTTCTAAATATTTCCAGTACGGTAGCTCCCAAAATATGGACCTCTTTTTCCAAATATTCTTCGGTAGTGCTTTGGCGCATTTTCCAAAAACAACATCAATGTTTTTTACCCGTTCGAAGACACTCTCCCCGTCTAATGGATGACGAGCCACTCCAAGCTCAATTTTCCCGTTGAATGCCATCTTCTTCTTACGATATGGGTGATTAATAGGAAGAAACCTACGATGCCCCATGAATACATTCTTTTGACAATTTTTCAACCTCAGCACCTGCGTGTCATCTTCACAGATCGGGCACGCTTTTGCTCCTTTACAAGTGTAACCCGACAAATTCCCGTACGCGGGGAAATCATTTACGGTGCAAAACACCATGGCCCGCAAGGTAAAGGTCTCTTTCATATACGCATCCCACACCGGGACGCCATCACGCCACAATTTTTGGAGGTCCTCGATTAATGGTGCGAGATATACATCTATGTCATTTCCGGGTTGTCTGGGTCCTTGGATTAGTAATGACATCATTATATATCTGTGTTTCATGCACAACCAAGGAGGAAGATTGTAGATGCATAAAAGAACTGGCCAAGTACTGTGCCGACTGCTCATACTTCCAAATGGACTCATTCCATCTGAGCTCACCACAATCCTAAGGTTCCGCGGTTCAGAACCAAATTCTTTGAAATGTCTGTCAATGTTTCTCCATTGAGGAGAATCAGCCGGGTGCCTTAGTTTACCGTCATTTTTGCGCTCTTCTTCGTGCCAGCGCAATAATTTTGCATCTTTGGAATTCGCAAACAACCGTTTGAATCTCGGTATTATCGGCAAATACCACAACTCCTTAGCCGGAGGTCGGCCACTTGTGTCCTCGTTACAATCATCAGTGTCCTGGTCCTTACGACGTTTATATCGTGAAACACCGCATTTAGGACAGACATGCATGGCCTCGTACTCGTTACGATACAATACACAGTCATTCGGACATGCATGTATTCTTTCGATCTTCAACCCCATTGGACATATCAACTTCTTTGCCTTATATGTTGTACCGGGTAACTCGTTGTTATCTGGGAGCATTTCTCCTAAAAGCTGTAATAAGGACGTGAAACTCTTATCGCTCCAACCATTGTCTGCTTTTAAGTTTAATAATTTCAACACAGCTGACAGTTTTGTAAATTTGGTACACCCGGGATACAACGGCTTCTTAGATTCATTAGACAAATTTTGAAATTTATCATAATTTTTATCACTAATTTCATCTTCCACATCACGTAACATATCCTCCAAATTTTCAGTAAACTCGTGTTCTACATTTTCATCAAAATTCCTCTCCATCTCATCATCGTCATTTTCGGGTTCGACGTTAATATCAGAATATTCGGCACTCTCATAATCCTCGTTCCAATCAAGTTCAAAATTATCAGAAATTCCAACATTCTCATCATTCAATTCACGATTACAATCCTTATTGGCACTACTACTTTCCCCAAATTTCTCACCATGCATGAACCAACATGTATATCTCTTCTTAAATCCCCGACAAATCAAATGAGCTCTAATTTCTTCGATGTCCAAAAATCTTAATAAATTTTTACAATCTTTACAAGGACATAAAATGTCTTCTTCTTTTTTATTCACTCTATAACTCTCAGCAAATTTTATAAACTCATCAACGCGAACCAAATATTCTTCACTGTCACGTCGCATTTCATACATCCAGCTTCGATCCATCTGTAAATTAAATTAAAAAAATGATTTGATCAATTAATCATGCATGGTCAACATTCTCCTTCGTGTACAAAATTTTGGACTTACAAAGGGCCGGTTTACAATCCTAACCCACTCTTTGAATATTATGTCTCATATGTGAACACATATTAGCGAGATTTAATTAGTATTTGAGAAAAATTCGGCAGCATTTCCCCTTAACTCCCCAAGTATGCGTACGAACCACATACTCGTAGGAGCAATAAGGGAAAATACTGTCGAACTTTCCTCCACTATGCCTTCATTTTTCATGCCTCCACTATGCCTTCATTTTTTAAAACTTTAATAACTCAAAATTTAAAACTTAAAAGTCAAAATAAAACCGTTGGATATGATCTATATCATTTTATCTATGTGCTCATAAAAAAATATCACATTTTGATTTTATTTTTATGTGAATCAATAAGTTGAAAAAATCAACGTCTAGAAATTATCCACATTAATACATTTTTTACAAGCTCTTGATGACAACCAAAACAAAATTGAAATGTCATAATTTTTTACACGTGCATAAATAAAATAATGTAGATCATATCCAACGGTTTTATTTTGACTTTTAAGTTTTAAATTTTGAGTTATTAAAGTTTTTAAAAATGAAGGCATGGTGGAGGCATGAAAAATGGAGGCATTTGAACCTTCCTCTATTATTATTATTAGATTGTAGATTAGGAATGTCAACGAATCGAACTTGACCAAGTTTGATTTGGTAATTTTATCGAATTTAACTGGCACGAATCAAACTATAGTTTCAAATTTATAAGTTGGTTTGAGTTTAATTTGTTAAGGATTTCAAATGATTTCAATTTAAACACCGGATCCCCTAAAGTAACCCAAATTTTGTGTTTGGATTAGAACCGTTCGATCTAGTCTGGTACGAATATTAGAGAGATCCTGTGCATTCTATATCGAGACAGATTCAAAACTCAAAAATTGAGTTACTTTAGCGGATCTGGGTCCAGATTCGAGTTGGCTTGAGTAGTTAGAATTAATAAAAAAGGGAAATTGAAGAAAGAAAATCAAAATTTGAAAATATACTTTTGTCTTAGATTAAAAAAGACTTAGATTGCACCGACCAAGTTTTAATTGAACCTCAAAATTTATAAAATGGGTCGACCCAATTTATAAAAATGCTTTCAAATGAGTAATTGAGGTCAATAAGTCAATTATTTAAAAGTTGAAATTCATTCGAATAACTAATTACGAATAATTCAGCAAATATCGAGCAGCAATTTTTTCCCCACCGTACTCAAGATAATATCTCTCCAGCGAATAGATGGATTTTGTTAGCGATCAACCCACAACACTTCCAAATTTAATAAAAAAAATTGAGTTTGGATCCGGACCGTCCGATCCGATGCTTGATGAATATTAAGAAAACGGAGTAGATCCGATGTCCATCGGACTTACTTTTAGGTTCAACGAGTATGATGACCGTCCGATCTAATTTAAGATTTGTGCGCACGAAAATTGAAACAGACATGTACGATTTTAAAGCAAATTGACGGTGATTAAACGCATCGAACCAAGGTAGGTCCGATGGGCATCGGACCTACTCTCAAGTGGAATATTAAAGGGGTCATGTAAATTCAATTTCAAACCAGATTGATTCGAATTTTAATCGGAGATGGTCCAAATTCAAACTCAAATTTATGTTACTTAAAGGAGATTCTGATCCAATTATCATTTTCTTTTCTTATTTGTTGAATATAGACAGGGGCCACTTTATGTTGCCACAATTATCTTTATGTTAGTCTTATCTCGGTTCATATTTAAACAGAGGCGGTACTATAAATTTTAGATAGGAGGCTAAAAAATAAAATGTAAAAGTATATTAATGTAGTAGGAGAGTAAGAACTTAAGTTCTTCCACAACTACAAAATGTAACTATACGGTGCGGTAAGCAAATATGTGATATTTTATAAGGAGACTGAACTATATAAAAACTTAAAGAAGAATAAAAATTTAATTAAATTTTGATATACATAATTACAAAAAATTAGAATTAAGGGTTAGCTTAGCACCTTTGAAGTACACTAAGATCCGCCCAAGTATTTAAACCAAGTGTTTTAAAAACGAGACCACGACACTTAACAGTTAACACATATTTTTATTTACAAATTTAAACAATCAATTCAAACATTAAACATGATCCCCATATGAAAACGTGAATAGAGACTAAATTTTACAATTTTTAGAATTATTTACTATTTATTAAATAGAAAGAAAATCATTACATTTGAATAGTCTAAGATTTTTAATCAAGTGATCTTTTATCTACCTATAAAGTAACAAAAATATTATAAAAATATAAAAAATATAAAATTTAATCTACAAGTACATATTTATATGCATATAAACCTGTATATAAAAATGAGTAGAACTAGGGTGCTCTCGAGTTCACCAAGCCCTTGGTGAACTCCAGTCCAAAACTCATCGGATCCGACCGTTGAAATCCGTCTACCTTACGAGTGATGCGTCTACATGCAAAGATTTTAAATTTTGAAATTAATTTTGCATAGAGTCAAGTGGTCAAAATTAGAAGGTTAATAAATTAATTTTAATACATTAATTTTTTGACGTTTTTTGACCACTTGACTCTATGCAAAATTAATTTCAAAATTTAAAATCTTTGCATGTAGACGCATCACTCGTAAGGTAGACGGATTTCAACGGTCGGATTCGTCGTTTGAAGCCGATCCGATGAGTTTTGGACTTGAGTTCACCAAGGACTTGGTGAACTCGAGAGCACCCTAGTTCTACTCTATAAAAATAGACTGTTTGAATCAGCAGTGATATATGAATCCACATTACGAACTGCTTTGCAATACATATGACGGGATTAATTTAGCCCCCACTCTATTCTATCTATTAGTAATGGTGCTGTGCAGACAACAGTTTTAGAAATATATTTTGTACATGTGTATATACACGGCCTTAATATTTTAGAATAATTATATTCATTCTCGTACTCCAGTCTCCCTTCTGTCTTCGTGGCTACAGTAGAGGGAGGTTGTATTATCATCTCAACTAATTATATTGTCTCTTTCTCAGTCCATGCACTTGTTTCCGTGTCAACCTTCATATGTATAAATAGTTAAATACTTGAGAAATAATAGATTAATACTTGCATGCGTAACTCGATATGATGATTTCCTTTTTTCCAGTCCTCCAATGGTGTCCGCATCAACCTTCATCTAATGAAGTAGTGGGGACCTCGTTCCCGCATCAACCTTCATATAACAAAAATAGCTGACTTCATAGGTATAAATACTTCAGTGCATATGTATACATACTTGTAAAATAAGATATTAATACTTTGATGTGTAACTTAATATGATCAAACACTAAAAATTAAACTTTGTACAATGTATATACATATAAATACTTTTAAACTTGATATTAATACTTTTAGACGTCATCCAGCGTCATATGTAAAAAAATATTAAGTATTGTGGTTCTCCATATAGTTATGGCAATGTTGATATTTTTAGAAATGTGTATGGCCCCCTGGCTCCTCCCATTTAGTTTGTGTGTCCTCTACAAATATTTATGGCGCGGGGACAATTTGAGAAATTTGGTTGGAGAGACAATTATTTACATTAAAATACTTTCGTGCATAAGTATAAATAGTTCCATGTATATGTATAAATACTTTCGTTCACAGTATTAATATTTTATAAATTGTACGAGAACGATACAGATTATATAAAAAAATTATGCAGAAACAATTTCCAAAATTAGTTAAGAAAGGTATGTGCAAAGACAGTACGGAAACATGAATGCGGAAACTGTTATCAGCTTTCTTATTTTAAATCTGGAATAAGTTATAATTTATAAAGCGGCTGAGTATTTCCACGCGTATGCACATGGAGCTACCAAATATATACCATTCTCTGTCAAAGAGACCGAGTGAATACAACTTTTTATAGACATAACCATGCAAGCGGTTCCGACATTTTTATTAATATCCAAAGTTTAATAGAAATTTTTAATATGCTCATATTTCCGAATTTTTGCTAAAACTATCCAAGCCGGTCAGAAAATGGCCGGCTTAGGTACCCTAGTAAACCGGCCATTATTTGACCGGCTTACTTCAATTTTTTTATTTTTTTATTTTTTAGAGACATTATGAAAATCAAAATATATCTAACACTAAAAATTAAATTATTTGTTATATTATTTCTTTTGATATATAATTTAATTGAAATTATGTTGAATAATACTAAATTATGTTAAATTACACTAAATTACATTAAATTACGGTAAAATAAGGTAAATTACGCTAAATTACAAATGAATAGGGACGATATCACCACTGAAAAGACAAAAAACGACGATGAAACTTCAAACGGTTATAAAACGGCGCTCGAGTGTCCGATTTCAGCAAATGACCAATTTTCGGAAAGCTTGCGAAAAATGCGCATGTGTCTGTGCCCGCTACGTCATATTTCAAAATTCAAAATCGCCAAAAAACAAAGAGAAGAGCCTCAAAACGAGTTGAAGTTTCCGATTAACATTTTCATTTGTATCATTCAATCCAAGTAGCTCAGTAAATTAGTTACACAATGAACTTGCATATTATCAATTTTTACTATTTTTTATAATTCATGAAAGATGAGCAAAATCAGGCTACTATAGCGTAATTTTGTGTAGTTTAGCGTAATTTACCGTAAAGCTGCATAATTAGAGAAGTTATTGTAATTTAACGTAATTTAGTATAATTGAACATAATTTATTGTAATATAGTGGAATTAAACATAATTTTAAGTAATCTAGCGTATTTTAGTATAAATATGTTAATTATACATCAAAAGAAATAATATAACAAATAATTTAAACAAAAACTTCAAATTTTCAGTGTTAGATTTCAATATTTTGATTTTCATAGTGTCTCTAAAAAAAAAAATGGAGTAAGCTGGCCAGATAATGGCCGGTTTACTGGGATACCTAAGCCGGTCATTTTCTGGCCGGCTTGGATAGTTTTAGCAAAAGTTCGGGAATATGAATATAATTAATAATTTCTATTAAACTTTGGATATAAATAAAAATTTCGGCAAGCGGTTGATTGACATATATAGAGTAATTTACAAATCCTTTTATCCTTCCAATACGTAAGCAAATGACCCGTACTAAATTATTTTCAACACGTGGGATATGTCTGTAATTTTTCTGTCACAACAAAGTTCGGTTGTAATTACAAATAAACAGAAGCGGACCTACAAAATCTAGATTAAAATCTGAAATGTAAAATTCAAATTGTGTAGCCGTTAAGATTTGAACTCGTGTCATCATAATATAAAATGAAATTCTAATCAATAATAAGTTACTAATATAAATTTAGTATTTTATGAGAAACTGAACTATATAAAACTTTTTAAAACAATAAAATTCAATTAAAAAATTTAAACTTAAAAGGGTAACTAAGGTTGTGCTCCAGAATCGGGTGCATAGAGGAAATGAACAGGAATGAAAAAAAGGGAGACGCGTGTGACTGTTACTCTCTCGATATTCCAATTTGAGTTTGAACAAATTTATCAAAAACATACACGGAGTTCCCCTCTGTTTCCTCTCGTTTCCTCTCAAAATTTTTGGTTCTGAAGCAAGTGACTCATGTCGATCAACCACAACCACAAATTTAGTATTTTATGACAAACTGAACTATATAAAACTTCTTAAAACAATAAAATTCAATTAAAAAATTTAAACTGAAAGGGTGACTAAGGTTGTGCTCCAGAATCGCGTGCATAGAGGAAATGAACAGGAATGAAAAAAAAGGAGACGCGTGTGACTGTTACTCTCTCGATATTCCAATTTGAGGGTGAACAAATTTATCAAAAACATATAAGGAGTTCCCCTCTGTTTCCTCTCAAAATTTTTGGTTCTGAAGCAAGTGACTCATGTCGATCAACCACAACCACAAATTTAGTATTTTATGAGAAACTGAACTATATAAAACTTCTTAAAACAATAAAATTCAATTAAAAAATTTAAACTAAAAGGGTGACTAAGATTGTGCTCCAGAATCGCGTGCATAGAGGAAATGAACAGGAAGGAAAAAGAGGAGACGTGTGTGACTGTTACTCTCTCGATATTCCAATTTGAGGGTGAACAAATTTATCAAAAACATACACAGAGTTCCCCTCCGTTTCCTCTCAAAATTTTTGGTTCTGAAGCAAGTGACTCACGTCGATCAACCACAATCACCCTATTGTTTCCCTCCTCTCTATTTCCTTCCCTTTAATGAAAATATTGTGGAGCATTGGTTATGCTGCATAACCTAAACATCCCTTAACTCGTATTAATATCTATTTATTGGCAAATACAATACCCTCCATGTGGAAGGTCGCAGGGTTTAAATACTATTTGTTTGGTGCTTCAATCATGCTCAACATTTTTATCTCCGTTTTCAAAGTCCAAACGGTCGATCCGAACCGCTTTCAACTAAAATGTAATTGGAAACCAAATTTTATATTTTTTTGAGTTTGAACTAAAATGCACTATTAATTTTATATTCTTGCTCTTTCGATATTTCAATTTTATACTTGGACCCAATCAAAGGTGCTTTAATAATTGTGTATAGCTAAATAATATATTATTATTATTAGATCGTAGATTAGGAATGTCAACGAATCGAACTGGAGCAAGCTACATTATTTTGAGTTTGATTTGGTAATTTCATCGAATTGAACTGGCACGAATCAAGCTACATTATTAGATCGTTGAGGATTTCAAATGATTTCAATTTAAACACAGGATCCCAGGGTCCGCATAGGCGTTTGGCGGACCCAGGATCCACAGAGACATTGGGCGGCCTCTAGACTGGTGCCGCAGGAGCATTGGATGGACCCCAATCTTTGAGGTCGTAGAACTCCTGAGCGGCCTAGGTATTTTTGTCGAATTTCCCCAAAACCAGGTGATTTGGTTATTTTTTTTTATGCTATAAATAAAAATTTGAGACCAACACCAACCCAAGTTACTCAAGAAATGCTTTTCTTTTGTCAACTACAGAACTATATTTTATTATTGACTGGCATCATTAAACATAAACAATGTATTTTAACTACATGTGTATTTGGTTTTCAAATTTTATAGTAAATGATAAATTCATAGAGACCTTTTTTCTAATTATCTTTACTAATTGTCACACAAAATATTCATCTTTACAAATAAGTTCAGTCAGTAAGGATCATTAAGAACTTCAGCTTAATTTTAGAAGTTGTTAGATGGATATAGAAAAAGGGAACCAATAGAATGAAACAGTCGAAAATTATTTGAAATTTTGACTAGCACGAATGCACGATAACCCAAAACGGAAAATGAAATGGAAATAAAACGGGCGAAAGGAAGGGCCGAAGTTGAATGGACCAGATCTGACCTTGGAGGCGCTTTAGAGATAACGGGCCAGATTGGGCCACATTTTTCCAGGAAAGTGCGTCCATCTATTTGGATAATTAGTTATGTCAAGTTGAAATAAAACAAACCTAATAGATAGTTATTAGATTGGATTTAACCGATGAATCCAAACTGTTGAACCAATTTATTTTATGAGCAATACAAATATATATAAATTTTGAAATTTCAAATTTATTTAGTATAAAATTAAGCGGCAAAAGAAAAATGAAGTTTTATAAGTTATTAATGCATTTAATTTTCATTATTTTTTTTATCGTTTGACTTTGTAATAAATGAATTCGAAAATTTTAAAATTTTATATGTACATACATCACTCGTGAAGTGGATTGGTTTCAACAATTTAGATTTATCATTTAGAGCCAATTCTATAGATTTTGAAATTATACTCATCAGATCCTCTTGGTGAGCATAATACACACTAGCTTGGCTCATGTTATCTCTTCTGTAACAAAGCCCATATTGAATTGCCAAATTCCACCTCTTTAAAAAAATTTGATCCAAATTTTATATATATATATCCCTGAAGAAGGGGCTTTTGTAAGAAATAAAAATATATGTCATTTTCTCTTCAAAAATTAGAATTTCTTGGGCAACTATATGATGCTTTCCAAACATGCATTGAGAAAGTATTGTATGGACTAATTAAGGCTTAATTTTTTTTTCAAATAGTCCAAATGTCAACCAAGATCCACAAAAAATATGACTTTTAATTATAGATGACACCGACTTTTTGTGTATTCCTTAATTCGCCTGCCAAAAAAGTAACATGCAAGAAAATAAATGAATAATATGGTCAGCTCTCTCATTTTCAGAAATGGAAATTGATGACTAATCAATGAAAAATATTGGAGTACATTGTAAGGCCCTATTGGCTATCAGGAAGCATCTCAACTGAGAATTTGTGGGATTTTCAATCCGGTAAAGAAAATTCTCCAATAATATGTTCATACAGCATTTGTCTTGAAAATGGAATTGGATATAATTCATTAATTTCCACTTTTATTTTCACTTCTTTGTTATTTTATGGAAAAAATATAATTTGATCAGGCTGATTTTTTTTCCCACATGCTGCTGCTATCTTTTTCTCCTCAAATTTATTTCTTTAATTAAGAGAACACAACGCTTACTAAAGGAGTCATATATAGTATAAGTATCTCTCTCCTTTTTAAATTTTCCTTCCGGAACTAACCAGATTCAGACAACACTATTTTTCTTTCACAAATTCCATCAATATACAACATATTATTGATCTAAATATTTTTATAAGCATTTTTCATTTTAAATAGATAAGTAAATTGTAAATAGATAAGTAAATTTAAATAGATATATATAGTTTTAAAATAAATCAAGATTTCTCACATTTAAACATTTATTTCATCACATTCTCATAATTATTTCCGTAGATATTCACGAATATGAGTTTCTGAATCCATAATATCCTATCTTGCTTAATCACATGACAAATTTCAATTATATCTCGCCTATTTTTACTTGCTCGTTCATACGGAGCTCAGATTTGACGTTCTGTCCATACAGTTTGAAACGAACAGTCCCTGAATAAAAGGTCTAAAACATATATATCTAAAAAAAAAGTATATGATACAATTAGTGGATCTGGACCGTTCTTTTTAACTTGGCATGAATCTCAAAGCCCAATAACACTGTCTCCTGTGATAGTATGAATCTCAAAGCGGATGGGAGTTAATCTCAAACCGCAAAGTGAGAGAAATCTTTTACAGTATCTGAAAGGATACTTTCCCCTTGTAAGAGGGCATGAACCTATAGAAAGTAAAGGAGGAAATTGTAATTACAAACTCCAACCGGTTACTTGTGCCAGTAAAAATTGATACCGTGTCCCATAATCTTGTCCAGTTTTTTTTGCCCAAAGAGAAAATAAAATTGAAGATCGCTCATAAGAACATTTCCATCGGTATTTAACTATTTATTCTTAATTTCTAAATCCTCTGTGTCAATTTCTAATTGAATTTCTGAGCTACAGGACAATTTCTTATTTAGAAACTATTCAATTCATTTGCTTATTAAGAAACCAATTGCTATTTATTGCTATTGGTTGTCCGAAGCCAGGTAAGATTTTCTCTTTATCTGATTGGTTCGTAACCCAAACGAATACACTAAAACTAACTTCAGAAATGCAGTGGTTAAGAAATTTAAATTGAATCAATTTTTATTATGAACAAGACAGCTGTATATAATTTCCTTTGAATTTCGCGGATGTAGATGCTCTACAATTCAACACCATATGCGATTCGAACTAATCTAAACAGGCGATCCGAACTTCAACATGATATCATATTAAAATGTGCTTAAAGACTAAATTTTAATTACCTTTGATCATGACCATCTTTTAGAAAATTGCTAGAGCATTTACAGCTGGCTGGCGTTAGTTTTAGACCTAACATTTCAAATTTTTATATAGAGCATATCAAGAAAAAACACAACAACACAAATATAACTAAAACATACTTCATCATTGATCTCATTTTAAAAAAAAAATAGAGTAGAAAACATACTTCATCATTCATCATTCGTAGTTTTACATTTGCAAAATTTCTTATAAATCGTCAAAAAAAATGAACGAGATTGATCAGAGAGAAAATAAAAGAGTGGGTACAAGTCTTTAAAAGATTCAAAGTGGAGTCCTTATACATATCATATCAATTTTTTATATCGAACATATGAAATCTTTGATCTTAGCATACCAAGAACAAAAAAATAATAACGACACAAATGTAATTCAAAATTACTTTATCATGGATCTCATTTTGAAGATAAAATCGAGTAAATACGTTTGTAGTTTTTTATTCGCAAAATTTCTCACAAATTGTTAGAATAATAGACAAATTGATCGGAGAAAAAAAAATTATGAAAGAAATCTTTCTTTTTGACTTGAGTGCAAACTGGGAAATGGAAGCGCGGGGACAAACCTTTACTCATATATAAATTCATACAAATGCATCACAATAATAAAACATAGGAAAAGATGTTAATTAATCATGTTTTAAATACATACATTAAAAGAATTTTACATATTTAAAAAAATAACAATAATAACAACAATAACAATACGTGCACTAGATTGGATAGGATTGGCGAACTTAATCTAACTTCCTCATTGGTCGATGTTTCTCATCGATCTTGTTAGAACAATTTCCATGGTTAAAGAAAAAAACACATTTAAATTATGGTACGGAAATGTCATTTTAGAGCAATACACGTTTATATTAATTTCAAAATGGTCATGAACAATGTTAAAAAGTCTCCTGTAGAAGCCGACTAATTGACTTAGGAAATTAAACATTTCTCCTCACAATGAACACATGCATATATAAGTTTCCAAATTCAAACATATATAGGTGGATATGTCATTTTTATACTTTGGTTGTAGATGTCTTTTCTTACCCAATGAAAGGTGTTTTAATAATTGTGTATAGTTTGTACATGGATCCAATTACGGTCGTCTTTGACAAAAGTTTTTTAAGATTTGCGGTCCCCGCTGGCCGCTACCATTCAATAATGCATAGCTAAATAATATATTATTATTATTAGATCGTAGATTAGGAATGTCAACGAATCGAACTTGAGCAAGCTACATTATTTTGAGTTTGATTTGGTAATTTTATCGAATTTAACTGGCACGATTCAAACTATAGTTTCAAATTTATAAGTTGGTTTGAGTTTAATTTGGTTAGGATTTCAAATTATTTCAATTTAAACACAGAATCCCAGGTCCGCATAGGCGTTTGGCGGACCCAGGATCCGCAGAGACATTGGGCGGCCTCTAGACTGGTGCCGTAGGAGCATTGGATAGACCCCAATCTTTGAGGTCGTAGAACTCCTGAGCGGCCCAGGTATTTTTGTCGAATTTCCCCAAAACCGGGTGATTTGGTTATTTTTTTTTATGCTATAAATAAAAATTTGGGGCCAACACCAACCCAAGTTACTCAAGAAATGCTTTTCTTTTGTCAACTACAGAACTATATTTTATTATTGACTGGCATCATTAAACATAAACAATGTATTTTAACTACATGTGTATTTGGTTTTCAAATTTTATAGTAAATGATAAATTCATAGAGACCTTTTTTCTAATTATCTTTACTAATTGTCACACAAAATATTCATCTTTACAAATAAGTTCAGTCAGTAAGGATCATTAAGAACTTCAGCTTAATTTTAGAAGTTGTTAGATGGATATAGAAAAAATCTACTCTAACTAAAATTAAAAAATTAAATTGACAGATTTGTTTTAGATCAGATTTCTACCATCAGATTTTTGGTACTTTTATTATAGTAAAGGTTGGAGGTCAAGCCACCCGACCATTTAATATCCACAAAAGATTCTTTTCCGGATTTTGAACATGCAACCTCCCAACACAGAGAGCACTGTCTTTGCCACTAGACTATAGGCTGGCTCTCAATTTTTTGGTACTTTAATCTTAACATACATATTTTTGGTATTTAAAATACAATATTTCAATCTTAACATACCCAATATTTCAATCTTAACATACCTATCTGGTACTTTCTTAATTAATAAGTAGATTGTCAACTGACGGTGGTTCATATTGTCTGTTTTTTTCTTTTTCATTTTTTTCGTTTTTTTCATGTGATTGTGACGTATGTGGTAGGAGTTGGAGCAGCGAATGCGGCTTCTCCTTGAAAAACCCACTAATGACGGAGAAAATTTAACTAGTGGCTTTCAGAACTGTTCAAAAGGAAACTGAAAAGGATCTCCAACTTGTACTTGATTGCGATAGCTCCAGGAGAGCCGATTTGGATTTTTGTTGCGACGACCCAATAATTCCTTTCAGACTTCAGACAGTGTTGCATATTTATTTGACCGTCTTTGTTTTCATTTTTATTTGCGGCTTTGGTATTTTATCTTTTTTCCACGTGCTGTATTTAACTGGTAGATTCCTCTAATTATGCATTTTTCAATAAATTCGTCAGCAGATTTTGGTCATAATGTGAAATTGTAGTAAAGATGGCAAAAAAAAAAAAATTCAACTGCATGCAGCATGTAGTTTAGAAGGGTTCAAATTAGTATTTATATTGTTATAGATATTTTGGATATGCAACTTGGAGACTGCCATGATATAATTTGGTAGAACTACATATGTCAGATATTATTTTGATTTATATTCGAAATTTTTATTTATACTCTTTAAAAAAAAATAAACCAAAACATCTCAAATTGTTAGAAATTGTGGGAAAAATAAACCAAACCAATATGCAGTCACATTTTTAGAGGGCCGCATATTGACTTGGAGGCCCCTCAAAAACCTAAATATATTTAATATTACAATCGTTATTTGAGTTTTTAGGGGGCCGCAGATTGGTTTGGAGGCCCTGATATTTTTGGAATTCCCCACAAAACATGGTTTTTTGGTTTTTTTTTTTTTGGAATATGGTATAAATAAAAATTTCAGGATTTATACAGGACAATCTACAGTGCAGATCTATCGATTTATTTCTAGTCCTACCAAAAATCAAATTGACAATCTAACAGTGCAGATCTATCAATTTATTGCTAGTCCTACCAAAAATCAAATTGACAATCTAACAGTGCAGATCTATCAATTTATTGCTAGTCCTACCAAAAATCAAATTAACAAGATTTCACATTTCATTTTCGTTTCAAGTTTGAATTCCGCATGATCAGTGTTCAAAGTCATATTAAGTTGGTATTTTGAGTTTGAATAAAGAGCCACATTGAAAAAGAGGTATAATTGGAAGTTATTTTGATTTTGTTATTTATCTATTTCCTTCTGTGTCATTCAGTGTTGTAATATAGCGCCGCTATAGCGTTTTTGGACCCTAAACGCTAAGCTATGGCATCAAAATGCGCTAATTGAGCTATGGCCGCTATAGCGGTAATAGCAGTAATAGCAGTCCGCTATAGCGCATAGCGTGTATCGCAAATAGCGCGCGCTATGCATAATGGGCTTTTTTAGGCAATTTATATGGGCTTTAAATAAAGACCCAAAAAGTTTAAATAAAACCCAAACCGAAATTAATTAAAAACTTTGTTGTTACAGATCTTTTAATTTTGCCCAAACCGAGAAGGAAACTCTTGCTACAGATCTAGGTTATTTTGAAATTTGAATAGAAAAAAAAATAGATTATGTCATGAATCATGATGCTTAAGATATTTTGAATAGAAAAATATCGAAAGTTTATGATATTACTATGGATATTTTGAACCGCAATTTGGACTTTGTACTGGTTCATATGAATATTATAATTTCTTAATTAATTTGGCATTATTTATTGTTCTATGAGACTTTAGATAATGTTGATATTTAGTACAAATATATAATATAATTTTTGTAAAAAAAAAAATGCTATGTAGCATAGCTACGCTATTCGCTATAGCTTTTTTTGTAGCCTTCCCGCTATGACGCTATAAACGCTATTTAAAACAGTGGTGGCATTCAACATCGCATACAGTGGAAGTACTTTTTGATGAATTATTTTCGCTGCATGCTGTTTGCAAAGGAGACGGAGAAAGAAAAAATTCACAGAGAGAGGAACTTTTTTTTAGACAAAAATAGATGTTAAGTCTTTCAACTTTAAATATTTATACGAGATTTTATAACTGAATTCAAACCTACATGTAGAGCGGATTTTTTTTTGAAACCTTGACAGTAGTTGTCAAGTAGGTAGAAGCGGATTTACAATGTGTTTTTAGAGAGTACTCAGCTGTCTCTGATATATTTAAAATTTTATTCATATATATTGAAACTTAATTGAATGTTTTTTTTTTTTATGTATTAGCCTCTCTATTTATTTTTTATATGTACTCTGTGCATTAATTTAGTTTTTTAATTTTCCTTAGCTTTCTTTTTATGAAATCAAATAGTGAATAATCTTATTATCTTATGTGATACATATTTAGTTTTTTATAATAACTTTTGAAGATGATGTTTTGGTTCCCATATATTCAAATTTTAATTTTGCTCTTACCTACAATCTCTCACATAGAAAATATTATTTTACTCAGTGGACCAAAAACTAGCCATACATGAAAACAGAGAAAAGGTACTCAATATACTTCCAAGAAGAAAATAAGAACACAAAAATAAATAAAATATCAATTTTAAAAAGTATTGGCAATTGGACATTCAAATTATTATGCATGGTTAAAATTGTCAAGCTAATGTATTATCAATGAATCACAATCTTTCAAAATTTACCAAGAATTTCAAATTAGTCATTACTCATTAAAATATATAATATTTAATTAGATTTTTCTACTTATTAGTTTAAAATGGTAAAATATAATTATAAAATACATATGTTTATTTATTAAAATTTTAAGATTATTGAAACTAATTGAAGTCTTGAGACTTCACCCACAGGTTTACGGCTCAAAAAATATTTTTAAATTAAACTGTATCAGGACACTAATTTACCGACGCTTTAACCAAATTTATTTTAATTTATCTACTAAAATGGGTAATTACGATATAAATTCAATTATATACTTGACAAAATATCATATTTTTGTAATTATCATAGTGAATTTGAAAATGCGAGAACTTTAACAGATATGTTTGTAATTAAAAAAGTTTGCACGAGCAGTCCAATCAAAACCTATCCAATTAACTATTTCATTGCTTAAAGAATAAATTAGTGCGGTGACACAAATTCTTGTCTTTTTTTTTTTAAAACACATGTTTAACATTCAAAAGATATTGGATTGTACCAGAATCCTTTAATATAAAAAAAAAAAAAATTTCACATCTTATTTGTTGATCCAAATATTTCTGAGAAAAAATCACATGAATCTAAACAATAAAATATAATGAAATTGATTGGATGTGTACTGATTATATGGTTGGTTGAACAGATAATAATTGGATTGGAAAATATTTAAAAAAAAAAATATAACAAAGTCGGCAATACAGATTAATTTGGTCAGTTCAAGAAAATGGAAAAGCTTTGTAAAGCCCAATATAAAAGGCCCCCATCTCCTCATTGCAACTCTATAAATACTAAATAGGACCACGTGTACTTGACATCCTCAACACAGAGCCACCTCTCTCTTCCAAGTTACCAACAGTCAACACACACACACCAATTTCTATCAATGGAGCAACCCCAAATGGAGAAAATGGAGGGGAAGGTGACCGCCACCGTCCACCTGGCAACTGTCGATCAAGCTTGGGCCTTGCTGTCGAACTTCTGCGACTTCCACAGCTGGCACCCTGGTGTTAAAATTTGCTACAAGAAAAGCGGGACGGTTGGGGTACCGGGTTGTATCCGGTACTGCCAGGGCCCTGATAAGGAGGACGACGTGCCGGCCGATTGGGCCGATGAGGAGCTTCTCTCTTTTGATCCCATCGGCCATGCTTTTAGGTAACTTGATTGATTATACTTCTGCCTTGCAAAAATATAAATAAAGGAAATAACAGGTAGCAAAAAAAATATTTGTTGTCAACGGTCTTTCACGAATTGTTAATTGCGACCTAATTGTTTTAAAACTGCATTGTTTAAAAACCAAGATTAAGTTTAACCATATTTTATTTATTGCATGTTGACCTGGGATTTCATCTCGATCTGATCTATATATATATATTCCATGGACTTTCCAGTAAAATAAAGGCCTTAACTGGTTTCATAAATGCTTTTGCTCCATTCATGAAAATAAATATGAAATACTTAACGGGGATAATTGTCATAAATGAGCATTTAATTATATAACGTCCCCATTATTAAATTTCCTTACCATCCTTCTGTTATCTTGTCTTTTTTTTTTTTTTTTTTTTCAAATTTCTGAGCTGCATGCAGTGTGATTTACAACGGTCATGTTGATGAAAAACAACTAGCACATATTATTAACCGCCATTTTGTTGTTCATACAATTAGGTACAAAATGATGGAGAACAATATGGGGTTTGGTCAATTTACGGCCACATTTAGGGTTTTAGACTGGAAAAAAGAGGGTTTAAATGACGACGACAAAGGATGCAAACTCGAATGGTCGTTCGAGGGAGAGCCGATAAAGGGAACGACCAAGGAAGCATTGATTGCTCGGTTGCAAGCTGGCCTTATAGGCATGGCAACAAGAGTCGATGATGTTATCTCACAACTACCTACAGACAATTAAATGACTAATACATGAATGCAAGTCATCTTGCATGCATTCATCTCACCATGTCATATTGTGTGAAATGATATATATATATATATATATATATATATATATGAGTGAGTCTATGGTACTATGCAAAGCACGGATTAGTCCGTACTACGGAGCCATATTTTCATTTTGAAAACTCTAATGGTGGATCGGAACCATTCAACGTGATCTCCACATGAATATGTACTTGCAGACTAAATTTTATATTTTTTGAATTTTTTTACTATATTTTAAGATAGGTAGAAAATCACTTGATCTGAAAATTCTGGACCATCCAAAAACAGTGATTTTCTACCTATCTAAAAAAATAGTAAAAAATTCAAAAAAAATAGAAAATTTAGCCCACTAGTATATTCTCATATGGAAATCATGTTGAACGGTTCATATCGACCGTTATAATTTTGAAAACGAAAATATTGATCCTTAGTACGGACCAATCCATGCTATTGCATAGTACCATAGACTCACTATATATATATATATATATATATATGACTATGTTATATTTATATGACTTATTGTATGTGTGAAATTTGGAAATAAATTAAAATTAGTTCTTCATAACGTTGCTTTATTTTATAGAAGGTGCAAGTACCTTTTGCCCCCTTTTTTTGGTTAAATCATTAATTAAGTTTCACAAACACTTAAGTAATAACTAAGATGGACACATTCAATTCATAGATTAAGTGTGCAAAAAAAGAGAATATTTTCATCGGAGGTTATAAAATCAGGATCGTAAATTCCATAATTAATAACCTATATATATTTGGGGTTGACCTTGAACTTAGTAAAACAAATTCTACGACTACAAATATATATATGGTTTCTCAATATCAACATAACATAATATAAAGTAGTATTAATTCACAATTATCTATATTACAAACTAAAATTATGTTCGTTTATTTTCTGCAACAACTAAAAATTAAGCCGTTTAATTATTATATTAAGATACCATAGTCCATAAATATTTAATTCATACATTAACACAGTTATTCGTTATACATGCACGTCTCCTATCTCAAATTCTCAATGCCTCATAGTACATGTATATTTTTTTTTTGAGGAAAAATAAGGGTCTTGCCCATATTCCATTTATAATAAAAATGGTTACAGAGTTTGTATCCACTGGTAGAAACACAATTGAAAATCAAATGCGGAATAAAAACTTAAAGAAATTGCTCAAAACAGTTGAGCATGGAAGTTGAGAAGTAAAGAACATTAAAATGAAAACAAAGTAAGTGGAATATAAAAGAGATAATAAGCTGATGTAAATCTCCTGATGGCTTAGCGTACCAGTCACCCCTCATAGTACATGTATATTATATTATTATATTAATGCATCATGTACAGGCTAAAACATCGGATAATTAATTGGAAATAGCTTATATTAATGGTTCCAACTTCCAAGTCTGTATAACAAAATATTAAAAACATGTACCCGGAGGGAACATGATGCATTGATATATGAGTAGAACTAAGGTGCTCTAAGCTCACCAACCCCATTTATGAGCTTAACTCAAAACCTATTGAATTGACTTCAAACAGCGCATTCAAACCGTTGAAACCAATCTACTTCATGAGTGATGCGTTTACATGTCAAATTTTTAAAATTTTGAACTAATTTAGTTTTCCTTATAGAAAAAAAATATTAAAAAAATGTTGTCTTCCTTATAGATTGATTGCATCAATTTTCATACAATTCTCAAAATCTTTTAATGTTCCATCAGATGTCGTTAAATGTGGACCGTTGCAATTTCATGTCATTTAATAACCAGTGCAACTTGCATAAAATTTTATTATTTTTATGTATATGACGTGTATAAAAAATAAATTATAGTTTACTTGTCGGATTTCAAAATTATAATTTATTTTCATAATTATCAAAATTGTTAAAACTAATTTGATGTCAATAGATCTTCACCCGAACCAAATTACTATGATATTATCGGAAGTTATATTTTTCAATTTTTTTATATATATAGCAAAGTACAGCTCTTTCAACATATATATGTAGGAAACGAATCTGCTGAAATTCTCACTGGTGAACAGTGTTTATGAAATCTCTGCTTTTCTGAATCTAACCGTCAAACTGTTTTTAGATGCGTGCACAGAAAAATCAACTGTTTCAAGATACGTGCATAGAAAAAATTCGACGGCTGGATTCAGAATTTCAAAAATTTTAGAAACACTATTTCACAATGATGGATTTCAGCAGATTTCAATTCATATATGCATAATAATAATAATAATAATAATAATAATAATAATAATGTTAGAGAAGCCATTAACCTGCTGGAATCCATGAAGCGCATAGCAGCCCTGGGAATTGGTGCACTGCTCTGCAGTCTCCATTACAAGCTGACTGGACAGCCTTTAGAGAATGTTTTCAACTTTCAAGTATGGAGTATGTTAAAAATCAACAAAAGTTTCAAGTGGCAAAGTTGGGTAGGATGAATGGGTGGGATCATGTAGGCCTTCTGTTTAATCATTTGGTGTTACTGTAACAGGATTTGGGGAGGTTATTTGAGTTAATTAGCTTTCAGGTTTGCTACAAAAAAATATTCCTAGAGCATAACTTGTAATCAAATGCAGCGTACCAGTCAGTGGGGTTTTTACTGGTATATATTGTAATGTGCCTACGGGCTTTTGAAATACAAAAAGAAAAAAAGTAAATATTTTGTATATTTCTTATAAATTTATTTGTATTTTTTGTAAGAAAATATAAATATAAAATTAAAGATTATATTATGTACTTGTTTACTAATTATTTTCAATAAACTACAAATATATATTTATTTTAAGTTCTCATATATGCACCTACCGTATACAACATATATGTGTTCATATTTAATTAAATTGCGACAAGTATTTAAAATTAAAAAAACTTTAAAAAAACGAGTCCAACTATGCTTATGAGTCAAATTTTAAATTTTTATATTCAAAACGTCGAATTAATTTGCTCATTAAATTGGTTATATATTAAACTTGTAGTATACCAATTTTCACTATTTTTTAATTTTTTTCTACTATTCTTTATGATTGCGAAAGATGGTTCTTTTTGACATGCCAATAATGCATCAATATGCGTGCAAAATCTTCATTTTTTTACTGCTTGACTTGATATACTAAATGAATTCAAATTTTTAAAATTTATATGTTAATGAAGCTCTCAAGAAGGAGATCGGTTTGAACGGTTTAAATTTGTCGTTTAGAATTTGAAAACAAATAAGTATTCTTATATTGTAGCCGGACTCCAAAAAGGAAATTTAATAACTCAATTTGTTGAGAATTTTTTTTATTTAAAAAAAAATTTGAACACATAGGATCTGATCGAGCATGTTACAAGAATGAGACAGTATCAGCGAGAGTAAAAGTACTTTTTACCAACAATGTCGTCACAGATACTCCTGTTGATAATACCGATACGCTAAAAAATAGCACGTTTCTGTTAGTGTACCTTCGGCAATATTTTTTTTTTACCCTCGTGGATACCGCTCCATTCTTGGTAGTATGGTTGAGAATATAATAGAACGGACATGGTACCTCAATTGTTTGATTCGACGACAAGATCCAGCGGGCCGGACATAAAATTTAAGACGAAGGACATGATACAGGACTTGACACAAATTCAACCCTGATTACCGTCCCTACGTATTAATATATGATGGATGCAGAAAAGCACGTGGCAGCAGCTTTCATGCCGCTTTCGTATGACTGCCACGTGTCGGTTATAGCCCCGGCACCGTTAACTTATTCCCCTCCTCGCTAAGCTGAACGCGTATCCTCTGCATTAACTCAAAAAGGAATCTTTTGAGTTAATGAATATGAACCGTCTGATTTTAAACGGAGCCAATCCAGCTTCTGACTATAACTTAGAAGGATTTTCAATATTCGTGCGATCTAGTCTGCACGAATATTAAGACAGATCGGTTGGTCGAAATTCATTAACTCAAAAGATTCCCTTTTGAGTTAATGCAGAGGATACTAATTCGCTAAGCTTGCTCATGGTAAGAACCGGGAAGGACAAGCAAGGAATGGTGCTGATTGCTGCCACCTGTCAATCATAATTGGGCTTGCTCGTCAGAACTCCTTTTGATGGGACTCAAACGAGCTAATTTAGATTTTAATTTGATTTGATTGTTTTTAATCCATGCATTTGGCATAACATATTAATGAGATGGATCTCTACGAAAATTAAAGATAATGGATTTTAATGAATGAATGATAGGATTGAAGTCCGCAACTAATGAAATTAAAGTACAACAAACTTAATTATTACAAAGAAAATAGTATTCTAGGGTTAAAATATATCGAATGATCGGCTTCTAAAATGTGTTGCCAGAGGTAACTACGCATGTGTGAACACTTTCGAATTGCTCCATTTTTGTTTTTTTAAATGGTATAAATAAAATTTCGGCTGAATGAACCTCCTTTGTTACATAGTAAATCTGCCCCCATGTACATCAATAATTCGCTATTTCATCCATTTGACAGAATAGCAAATTAGTCTATTATAGTCAGTGTATTAATATTCGGTTTTCATTCGGTATTCGGAAGGCCACCGAATATCGCAAATATGCGGATTCTTATTCGGATTTATATATGCGGATTTTTTATTAAATATTTAATCCCACAGTACTTAAATACAATAAGACAACATGTAGAGATGTTATAAAATGACTTCTGAGTGGGATGCTTGAAGAGAAATCTGCCTGGCGGGTCTGAAACTCATTTAATGGGTTATGAATTCGGGTCCGGAACTCTTTTAATGGGTTTTAATTGTTTTTTAATTTTTTTAAAGCATGAATTCAATATTCGGTCCGAATATCCATTTTCTATTCAGCCAGACACCGAATAGGAATATACGTCCGAATATTCACCAAATAAAACCGAATTTTAAGACACTGATTATAGTGTTATTAAGAATTATTAAAGCGGCATTCTAATTAATAATTCTTTGTTAAAGCAATATCCTGATTCCATATCCTAAACAAAATATTTCATTATTATTATTTTTTAAACTCCCTTGCATAGACCAAATGTTAGCATGTCACACATTAGATGTATCAATTTTTAAAAATCAAATGGACCAATCAAAATTTATGTAGAACTCGCCAATATGAAATATATTCTTTATTTTTTCGCAATCTACTTCTTTTGTATGTTGAAGCTATAATATATGATGGATGGGACCATTCAATAGTCATATTTTTTTCTTATTTAAAATAATAATAATAATAAAAATCTAAAACATTATAAGTTAATTCTCAACAAAAATTATGTAATGTTGAAAATATTGAGGGTTCCAATTGACTGTTCGAATTTTAGATTTTGAGATTTAAATCCGAAACGAAACAATTCTATTTAAGTACGTAAAACACCTTAAAACAATTCAAAATAAATTAAAAACAATAATTAAGCTCCTGTAGAGCTTGAACTCGATTCTAATTCAATTTAATTCAAATTTGATAAAAGAATTGATTTTTAATTTAAATTCCACTTAATTCGATTGTAAATAAATTATACTGCCATTAGAATTAAAACCAGCCCGTTTGGACTCGTTCATTCGCAGTCTTATTTGAATTCATACAACGATGGAAACAAAGACAACAAATACCTAGCATCAAAATTGGATTTTTTTTCTAGAAAATAAAAACTTAAATCTTCAGTGTAAGGGAATGATTGTTTTTTTCTCTTTGAAATATATATAAAACCGGACAATGATACGGTTTCAATATATACAGGTTTATGAAACCCACACCAGTATCAGTATTTTTCAGATGTTAAATCCCATCTTAACCACATGTCTGTCTATAGTGGAACTGTATCATTAATATGTTTCAATCTATATTTTTTTTAAAACAATCAATCTCTTTTAAATAAACATGATTATTTTACTTCAAAACTACTTATTTCTCCCTCTAAATTTCAAACTATGTATTTTCCCTCTCTAAACTTCCTAAATTCAGAAATGTATCCATTTTATTGTCTTTTATATTAAAAATTATTTTAAATTAATAAAATATTAATTTTATCATTTATTAAAGCATAAAAAAATTAGCTTGTTTAAGAAAAATACCGCTCTTATAAAATACACACTATACCATTTACCCTTCATAAAATACTCATTTTACCCTTGAAAATCGGATACCCATTATACTTTTTCCACTTTATAAACTCATTTTATCCTCGAAAACCGATCAAATATAAAACCGACATGTTTCTTAAACAAGCTATACTTTTTTATGTTTTGAATAAAGGGTAAATGGGTATTTTATAAATTTAAAATGAGTTTTAATATAAAATATAATAAAATGGGTAAATTTGTGAATTTTGGAAGTTTAGAGGGGGCAACACGCAATTTTGAAGTTTTGAGAGGTATACATGAAATTTCCGCAATTTTTTTATACTCTGAAAGTCTGAATACGTTCAGTTTAAACTATTGAAAAAATTTATTCTAATTAAAATACGAAACATGCAAATAAAATTTTCTGGTAACAGCTCCAACGGTTCTAAGCCGGGTCCATATAACTAAAAGCAATCTAGGTTTAACTCAATAAGAGAAGACAAAGACACCAACAAACTTTGTTGCCGCGAGAGGAAATGAATGTTTCCATTTGTATTACAACGACAAAAGTAACACTGAAATACTGAATGGTCCTTAAAGAGTAAAAACCCAAGGTTCAGACTTATTTATGGTCACTGACTCACTGGTAAGATGCTTTGGTACTTTCAATGTAGAGTGGGGTTTATCAATAGAAAACACTAAAAAAGAAGAGAGAAAAATAGATAGAGTACTGCTAAATATCTATCAGTAAAAGAATAGGTAGAATTTGTACTGATTAAAAAAAAATCAAATTTAGATCTGTAAGAATTCTACCAATTCAAACTCATTTTTTCTTTTTTTTTTATAATTCTTTTATGCAATGAGCAGTGGGCCCACATTATTTGAATAATTAAATAACATAGTTGTGTCTTCAATTTCGTCAGATGGTAAGAAACGGGTCCACCCTTTTGTCATTATATGAATAAAAAAAGAAAGAGAAAATTTGAATCGGTACAAAAATTAACGGTCTTTCTATGTGTGATAAAACTAAGATTAAGACACTCTTTCAAATTTAGATCGGTAAGAATTCTACCGATTCAAACTCATTTTTTCTTTTTTTTTATAATTTTTTTATGCAATGAGCAGTGGGCCCATATTATTTGAATAATTAAATAACATAGTTGTGTCTTCAATTTCGTCAGATGGTAGAAACAGGTCCACCCTTTTGTCATTATATGAATAAAAAAAGAAAGAGGAAATTTGAATCGGTACAAAAATTAACGGTCTTTTTATGTGTGATAAAAATAAGACTAAGACACTCTTTCAAATTTAGATCGGTAAGAATTCTACCGAATCAAACTCATTTTTTCTTTTTTTTTTTTATAATTTTTTATGCAATGAGCAATGGGCCCACATTATTTGAATAATTAAAAAACATAGTTGTGTCTTCAATTTCGTCAGATGGTAACAGACGGGTCCACTCTTTTGTTATTATATGAATAAAAAAGAAAGAGGAAATTTGAATCGGTACAAAAATTAACGGTCTTTCTATGTGTGATAAAACTAAGACTAAGATACTCTTTCTGTTTTTTTTCTCTTCTATTTTAGTATTTTCTACTGACAAAAAATTCTCAGAAAAGAAAGATGCTTCATTAATCAAATAATCGTTCCAAGTACAAAAAAAATCTAGCGATAATAACAACACATACTGATTTTGAGATCAACAACTTAAGTTAAATTTATATATCTCAGTTTAAGGACTATATATCTCGGTATCCTGGGATGTAGTTTGTCAAAGTAAAGATCAAGGTGGTCTTGGTGTACTTGTTTTGAAAATTATGAATGCGGCTTTACTAGCCACGTGGTGGATTAGATTTTTAGATAATTCTGCCAAAGACAGATGAAAATACATAATTTTCAGTAAATATGGTCATAGAATTGCTCCAGCCCTTTGCTCCCCCTTTTTGGAGATATATTCTTAAAGACCATTTTGTGATTAACTTAAGGGATTAATAAGGAAATAGGAAATGGAATTTCTACCGCTTCTGGCTTGACAGATGGCTGGATGAATTTTTCTTTACAACATCATTATCCCCATTTATTCTCTATTGCTGAGAATAGATTTGTTTATGTTGCAACTGTTTTTTCTTCTACTCTTTTACAATTATCTTTTTCTAGCTGTCTTTTCATATTCAGTTAGTTTTTCATCTTCTTCTAATTATTTTTCATCTTGTTATTGGTTATTTTTCATATTTTACTAGTTGTATTTCATGTTCTACTAATTGTCTTTCATCTACTACTGGTTGGATTTCATCTTATTCTGGTTGTCTTTCATGTTATACTTATTGTCTTTTATCTTTTTCTAGTTGTTTTTCATAGCACATAAAAAATATTTGAGCATAATATTAATTTGACGTCATCCGTTTACTAACATACTTTTTCTTAGCATACGCTATAAATATTTAGTGCGTATGTCCGTAGCCTTATAAAGAAGGTTTGAAATATGTGCTAGCACGAATTTTGACGCAATGGAATTCAGTGTTTTAAAATTCGGTTATATTCTGTGAATATACGGCCGTATATTCCTATTCAGTGTCTGGCCGAATAGAAAATAGCTATTCGGACCGAATATTGAATCTATGCTTTAAAAAAATAAAAAACATTCAAAACCCATTAAAAAAAGTTCTGGATCCGAATCCATAATCTATTAAATAAGTTCCAGACTCGCCAGATAGGTGTTCTCTTCAAGCGTCTCACTCAGAAATCTTTTATAACCTCTCTACATACTGCCTTATTGTATTTAAGTACTGTAGGATTAAATATTTAATAAAAAAGTCCGTATATATAAATTCGAACAAGAATCCGCATATTCGGTCACATACTGTATATACAATATGCGGTGGCCTTCCGAATACCGCATGAGAACCGAATATTAAAACACTGATGGAATTTGCACTGAAATTAATTTCAATGCAAAATAGAACACGAAGTCATGTTTTAGTATGAAAAGTGAAGAAAACTATATAATATTCTAGCTGATACTTTATTTGACGATATTAAAACAATGTATTAGCCGGTGTAACTAACTTCTTTGTAACAGCTAGAGTTAGTTAGAGATTAAACTCTTATAATAGACTCAAGTTAGAGTTGATTAGAGCTAAACTACTGATTGTAATCATCCTTATATAAGGAGCTGTAAAGAGAATGAAATCAATAAGAAATAAAGAATTCTTCTCATCTGTCTCTCTCTTTCTCTTTCATTTACCAGTATCATTTCAAAATCGAATACAACGTGTTAAAAAAATGATAAAATTCTAAAAATTTCCACATTAATTATGTCCTTATTATTTTCTTTATAAAAAGTTAAAATGCATTTGTGAAGACCACCTCGAAATATCCGAAATTTATGATGATAGAGATACCCTACCAGTGGCATTTAGCAATCCAACTACATTTGAAAGATAGCCTGCAATATATAAAAACAAGTGGGATCCTCTATTAATTGTAGTCGTTAATTCATCACCTAATTAAAACCACAGTAGCTTTTTGAAATGACAAAAGGTGACAGAAGAAATCTAAATGTGATTCCGGTGTCAACAAAAGCTATTAACTAAACAGTACCCCCAAAATTTTTCCTATTTTCCAATTGGGTTTTCTGGGTTTTCAAAGCTGACATAATAGACGTAAACTTCTTACATAAAGAATAGATCAAGATATTTTTTTTTTCAGTATTGATCATTTAGACAACAATTATTCTCACAATCAGTTCACTTGACCAATTTTTGCCAAAAAAAAAAAAAAAACAATTTGGCAACAATAATAAATAAAGAAAATTTACCTATGGTAACGGACAGCATGTTAAATTTAGGACTGCCAATGGCATGAGCCCTCTGTCAGTGGGCAGTGGCCCATTTCATTTGTTTCAAGTACCAGTAGCTCATACTCTTCAGAAAGCATTAAAAAAAGACAGCACATTATATATCCAGCTTAAAAGAGATTGATTAGAGTTATGTGAGTTGGTTTCCTCTTATTCACTCTGTAAATCTTCATATGAATTTATTGTTTCAGATTTCAGGGCAGGTACAAGATGCTTTACAAATTCCTGTAAATAAGGTTTTACGGTGGAATTTAACTAAAGATGGAGAACGGAGTAGGTCCGATGCCCATTGGATCTACTTTTGGATCCAATGAGCTCCAATATCTTCCGATTCACTCACAGAAATTGAAGCAAACTCGTACGGATTTTAAAGCAGAACGCATGCATCTTAATGTAGATCAGACGGTGAATGAACTCATCGAACTAAAGTAGCCTTGATGGGCTACTCTGAATTCCTAGAGATATGCTAAATTAAAGGGGTTGATGGTGGTGTAAACGGATCGGATATTATCCGATTTTGTCCGGATCCGAATCCGAAAAATTACTTAAATTATTTTAAATGTATCCGTATTCGAGATTATCTATATCTGTATCCGAAAAAATTATAACGGATAAAGATACGGTAAGATTTTTAACTATCCGTATCCGACCGTTTACACCTCTAAACCACAACAAATGTATTATATTGATTTATTATATTAATTTATTAAATTGCATATATATACCAATGATTTATTAAACTACATATACATATATATTCTGATGAACAATTAACATGACATGATTAGTGACTATGTTTTGATAATATGATATATGTTTTGTAACCAACAGACTTATTATGAAAAATATTAATCTAATTTATAAATGAAAATATTATATTTAGATGTTATTCTTTACTATAATGTATATATTAGTACTTTATTTTTAATTATCTGAATTATATTTATATCCGTATTCGTATCCATCCGATATCCGATCCGTAACCGTTTAATATCCGATCTGTATCCGTATTCGAGACTATCCGTATCCAAATATTTATAATGGATAAGAATACAGTTTGACCGCTATCTAATTCGTATCCGACCGTTTACACCCCTAGGCTGATCTGATTCTTGAATTACCAATTCTATGATGAAGATAAAATAATTGGCGTCTCCTTATTTCTTTTTTCTCATTCTTTTACCCAAAAGTTCATGAAACCAATGGGAGATTGTCAATTGGATTATAAAAAATTAGTACAATTTAAATGATGTTCTGGACATTTCTACAAATTAACAAAAAATGAAAGAAATATATACTTTCTTGTTGTTGTTGAGTGACATTTGTGTGTGTTTGGAAATACCGAAAAAAAAATGTTTTAATACATCTGAAAACTTAAACAGTTATGTCTGTTAGAAAAATAATAGTTTCTACCGATTAAATAATTGGAACGGAGAGCAGCAAATCAGAAAGTGATAGCTCTGCAGATGGTTGAAATTTTAGTTAGAAAATTAAGTCTGAATAAATTGATAAATTTTTCAATCCCTTAACTCCATATTCATTCTTCAAACAATTTTTATTGAGGCGACTTTTTTTTTGGATTTTTTTACTTTTTTATCATTCTATTTTTTAGTAAGGTGTATTTATTCTTCCTTTTGTCTTTATATATTTTTCTGCTCATATGTCTCTTATGTCTTTTCGTCATTTTCTTTTAACAAAATTTTAAAATTTCTTCATATATTTATTTATTTTTCAGGAGGTTTGGTAAATCTGTAATTAATTCATAAGAAATTTAGTTAAGATATCAATTTATATACGACATATTCATTAATTAGTATAAACACATACTTTGATAGTACAAACAATTAGTTCAAAAGTATAAATATCAAGCTAATTTTCTTAACAAAATATTTTTCTTATCTGGTTCAAAAATGTAATTACCGACTTAAGTTTCTTAACAAATTAATTTCCTTGCACCTTCCATATTAGTCCACTTTACTAGTATAAACAGAGGGTGAATATACAGTATAAGAATGGAATCAATTAACCCCATTTATTTTCCTAAATTTTTGATTTGCATCTTTATTCACATTTGATTCCTATAATTTGAAAGTCTGACTCCGCCTTCAAATATAAACACATTTATTATAATAGTACGGATAGTTGTTGTAACAGTATAAACATGTATCGTAATAGTATACATGGTTCAAAAATATAAATATCAGCCTTAGTTTCTTAACAAAACACAGTATTATTGTCCACTTTTCCATGTTGACAATAGTGTTGAGTAGAGTGGAAAAAACGTAACGTGCTGTACCGTGATTAACATGTTGTGACTTTGGTCTCGTGCCTGTTGTGCCGTGACCAAAATGTCAAGGGATGCTCACGGCACGCAAATGGTCACCCCACATGAGTCACGCCATGCCTAAACGTGCCGTGACCATACGTGATTCGCGTGACTATTTAATCATAATTTAGGTTAGTTTTCGAGATTCATCATTAAATCTATGGTCCTAATTATACGTGACTCGCGTGACTACGTGTCGTGTGGTGCCGTGACTAAATCTTTCACGTGTCGTGCCGTGCCAAAGTTTCAAAAGATGAGCACGGCACACAAATAATCATGACACGGAACACGCGAGTCACGGTACATAACTGACACCGGTACCGTGCCGTTCCATACTGTAACCGTACCATTCCGTGACGGAGCCGGCTCCGCCATGCCATTTTTCCCACTCTAGTGTTGAAGTGGGATATTGAGCACGTGAGTTTTTACGTAAAGCGTGGGGAATGATGTACATTTTTTGTTTGTTTTTGGAACTAAAGACCAATGGCTTGTTACTCTAAATAGTAATACAGTCAGATGGATTGATCAGATATTGAAGTCTATCAAAATAAAGCATCAAATATTTATTAAGCAGTTAATAAAATGAAATAAGTCCACCAAACAAGCATCAAATATAGCAATTAGTAAAATTATAAAAAATGCATGAATATTGAATAAAAAATAACAAATGGTAACCCTAATCTTCATCCAATAGATCAGATCAAATCTTAAAATCTATCTACCAAGTGAGCT
Source organism: Carex parvula (assembly GCA_025461045.1). Taxonomy (NCBI): domain Eukaryota; kingdom Viridiplantae; phylum Streptophyta; class Magnoliopsida; order Poales; family Cyperaceae; genus Carex; species Carex parvula. The sequence goes on along the minus strand of JAJGRW010001006.1, from coordinate 715 downwards.
AGGTAAGCTCAACAACTTGTTTAATTTAAACCGAGCTAATAACGATCAAGTTGTTACCTAAACGAGTCACGAGATGATCCCGATCATCCACGAGCTACGAGCTTTTTGTCAGCCCTAATTCCAATAATTGTGTGATCAATTCTCAATTCCATAATTCCATTCTATACAATGCCGAACAGGCAGGAGTATGAATAGTTGTTGTAATAGTATATCTTTGGTTCAAAAATATAAATATCAGTCCAAGTTTCTTAACAAAATGACATTTTTATTGTCCATTTTTTCACCGAAATTTTTATTATACCATATTTTCTAAAAAAATAAACCAAAAAACTATAATTTTGGAAGAATTCCAAAAACACCCAAGCCGCCAAGCCAATCTGCAGCCCCAAAACTGAGGGGCCGCCAAATGCTATAGCGGACACGCCAAAACACAACAAAAACTTAGCATTTGATTTGATCAAATATAATGTTTAATAATTTTCAAAAACAGAGAGAATAATTAATAATTTAAATATCTTAGAAAGAAAATTAATAAAATAGTAAAATATCTTATAATTTATATGTACTAGAAGGACTCCGAAATATTTTTCAGACAGAATTTTTCTCTGTTGTAAAAATAATTTAATTATTTCTTAGTGTGTTACTGGAAAAAAATAAATACTTTTTATTAAAATTATTGATCCCGGTTCAAAAATCACTTTAATAAATATAAAAA
>JAJGRW010001005.1:148995-162129 GCA_025461045.1 Carex parvula | reverse complement strand
GGCAAAACTAGCCGTGAATAAATATACCATCAATGTTCTAGATACTTTATTACATATGGAGATTCAAATTCAATATAAATTCCCAACTTTCTTTGATGTCCCATTTTAGTACGTTTGTGGTGGAGCAATTATAACATATATCGCACATTCAAAAATTCTTATATGGGAAATATTAGGTTATGTGCCAAAAACCAATATAAAGGGGAAGATTATAATAGCTTGTTGGCATGATGCGAATTAGTGTTGTTGCATGCAAATAACAAGTTCTCATTTTTGTGTATGAACATAAGCTACATGATAAACAACATCAATTCTAATAGGCATACATTGCTAAGAAATAATTCATCAACATGTCTAGACTATTTCTTAATTGAATAATCATAAAATTAGCTCTTAATCAAATCAATTGAGCAAATAATCTTGCAAACGTCAGGTTGCGAGTTGATAATGTGACCATACTATTGATGCATCAATTATAACCATAAATATCTAAATGGTTCACATGGTGGATATATTGGTCTACAAATATCATCTGTATACGTTCTAAGAAATGAATCAACAAATAAAAATTATAAGATTAAAGAATCTTCTGGTTCTTTAATGAATGTCCACATTAATTATCTATTATTTTTCGCATCATTATTGATCCGGAATGGCCCAACCGGTCATGCCAAGCTATGAACTATTTTTATTTGTAAACTTCGGGTTTACAATCACATGTGCTTCAATTGCACTATATGTGTGTAATACAAACCAGAGAAAACATAGACAATTTTTTCAATGTTTTTTATCTGAGATTTTTATTAGTTTTAAGATATTCAACATTTCATGTCTCACATGATATCCATTTCGGCGGATATCCTTAAAACTTAATAAATTTCTTCTTTGAGACTTAGAAGAATATGCATACATCATCAATATAAAGTTGAGTTCATCCATGTAACATCAATGTTGCTTCTCCAGAGCCTTCTATTAATTTGGTACTATCCGAAATAGTACTAATATTGACCTCTTGAATTAGTAAATAATAATATTTATTTTATTTTAGACTAATCAAGCAAATGAAAAGTACAGACATTAAAGACCTAAAAGGTATATTATGCTGCAAACAATTTCCGATTGCAACTTTGATGATATACCATGTAATGAGCAGTTTATATGATTTAGCTAATGGTTAAGAATCATGAATTCTGGGTAACCGTCGATCACGATCGATCCTATGACAATTATGTTTAACCGATTCTAAAATGGATTTGAGTCTTATGGCTTTTGTTTCAATTTTGAAAAATAATAAACAAATACATTTCGAAAGATTTGCCAATTATACACATGAAATAATAAAATTGTTGATTCCATCACTACCGGTAAGACATATCTTTATTACCACATAATACAAACATTCATTGACAACAAAAATAGACCAGTCCAAATACTCAATTAAGAATATAATACAAAATGACAAAAAGTAGAATATAATACAAAAATGTCATTTTTGACACAAAATTACTTTGCCATTTATCACTGAAAAATAAAAATAATAAGATCACAATCTTTATAACCACTTAATTAATTTCTAAGTTACTTAAAGTAAAAATATGTTAAATATATTTCCAATCAATTCTGTTTTACAAGACTAATCGGTTTTCATATAACAATTGACTCTATAATAATACTACTTCAATAAAAATAAAAATAATTTATTTATTTTATACTTTATTACTAAATTAAGTAATTTTTTTTTTATTTTCGTTCTCTAAATAATTAACAACCTCCAAATGAATAACATCAATTTGGCTAGGATCGAGATCATCTTCACAAAACAATTTGTGTCGATCTTTTTCTCATTTTAGTGATGCTTGATATAAATTAACATGATTTTCGGCGTACTGCATGTATGTCGACGTACGACAGGTACGTGACTAATGAGCTTTATCACCACAGATATGAATTCTCTTATTTGCTATTATGTCCTTATTCTCTTTTTCATTATTTCTCCCTTTCGGTACAAGATAAAAAAGGCAAGCTAATACAAACCATGTCCAGAGCCACACTCAATCCGAGCAAAGGAGCAAATAGGTTTTTCTTTTCTTTTTCTTTTTTTTTTGTTTTTTTTTTGTTTTGTTTAGTACCAAGCAATATTAAATTTACGCTTAGACAAGTAGCATGGTTTTCTTCTCTGCTAATGCTAATCCCACAGTAGCATAAATAGCAGGAGTTCAAGAGTCACCATCCAACTTAGATTCTACAGTTAGGATAAGTCTCAGATTTGAAACCGAATTTTTGAAATCTTCTTCAGAGAATTAAATTATTGAAAAAATAATATACACCATGTAAATTTGCGCATCATACAAATTTTCTTGGAATTTTCTTCAGGAAATTTTAAAAAAAAATTTCTTGAAATCTTCTTCAAGAAGATTAAATTATTGAAAACAAAAATTATTATAATCATCATATAATTTTCTTGAAATCTTCTTCAGGAAGTCATTCTTAATATCTCTTGAAATCTTCTTCAAGAAGATTAAATTATTGAAGAAAAAAAAATATGAACCACTATATAATATTTGTACATCATATTGAAATCTTCTTCTAGAAGATAAAATTATATAAAAAAAAGTTGCAATTCATATAAAATTATATGAACCAAATTAAACATCTTAAAATAAATGTACATAAACTATCACTTATTCCATTTAGTAATTACTTATTAGAAGTATTATTGATTTAAATGGAATTGAAATAAAAGATATCAAAGTTACCTCGAATCTTCAACTAGTAGAGCTCTCGTGCTGATAACGTGTTATAAAATAAAGATGAACAAGCATAAAGAAGAATAAACAAGATAGAGAGGAAAAAAGATGACAATCTCTTTATTCATACATTTCTCATATGTGTACAATACAAGAGTACAAAGGCTCTATTTATAGGCCACAAATTGTGAATGAAAAACCATCTAAATTAATTACAAGAATAAATGAGAAAATGAATTCCAATAGTAGTGGGGGTAGTGGAGAATGAATGTTGGGAGTTATGGACATCCACATTAATAATTTATTCATAACAAATAACTCAAAATTTAAAATCTAAAAATTAAAATAAAGCTGTTGGATATGATTTATAACATTTTATCTATGCACGTGTAAAAAATTATGACATTTGATAAGCACATAGAGAAAATAACATAGATCACATCTAACGGTTTATTTTGATGTTTATAATTTAAACTGACTTATTAACGTATTAAAAATGAAAACACAAAAAATAAAGACATTAAACCCTCTTCTAACAGAAATACCTATCATCAAATAATTTCAAATCATATTTGAAAGGCGATATATATTATTTATTATTTTTTAATTTCCAGAATAGATAAATAAATAAAATAAAAAGGTGCCTGGATGTCAGAATTTTTTTAAGAGCTTGTTCGGCCTACAGACGGGAACGGGAACGGGAATGGATTGGACTCCAATTTGAACTGAATGAGTTAGACTCTAATTTGAACTGGCGTTTAATGTGCGCGTGGTATAGAAAACACAAAATTGAACTAAATTTTTTATTCCCACGCACGCAGTAACAGAGCCGACTAGGCCCTAAATGCGTCTACTTGGGATCCTATGTGACAACCAAAGCAAGAACTTTTAAGGCAATTTTCTTTTTTTTTGAAGGTCCAAAATTTGTCCAAAAAAATTCTTGGAATGGGAGCATATTTTTCCGGTCTAAAGTTTAAACCGAAAAAATTTCTATCAGCCCTTCAATGTATAAAAAAATGAATTTGTATCCTCTCAGATTACCTAAGATGCAATAGAGAAAATTAAATCATTCTTCTTAACTCTGGCACAAACCTTAAAGAGGAGGGTTCAAATGCCTCCATTTTTCATGCCTCCACCATGCCTCCATATTTAAACTTTAATAACTCAAAATTTAAAACTTAAAAGTAAAATAAAACCGTTGGATATGGTCTACATCATTTTATCTATACACGTGTAAAAAATTATGAAATTCAATTTTGTTTTGGTTGTCATCAAGAGCTTGTAAAAAACATACTAATGTGGATAATTTCTAGACGTTGATTTTTCAACTTATTGATTCACATAAAAACAAAATCGAAATGTGATAATTTTTTATAAGCACATAAATAAAATGATATAGATCATATCCAACGGTTTTATTTTGACTTTAAGTTTTAAATTTTGAGTTATTAAAGTTTTAAAATATGGAGGCATGGTGGAGGCATGAAAAATGGAGGCATTTGAACCCTCCTCAACCTTAAAATAGATTCCCTACCTCTAAATATAGTCCGAATCTGTTGTGATTCCAAGAGAGATCGTAAGATTCTGAAATTCCGAGATCAACCGTTCAAATTTTTTTGTGTGCGGATTTCAGAAACGTTCTTGGAAAAGTAAATTTTCATGCACGCATCTCGAGAAAGACCAACAGTTGGGATCGGGATCGCAGGGTCCTGTGATTCCCCGAGAATCACAGTAGATTTATTTTCCTAAATACGTACCGAATTATTTTGGTCTGGTTGGGATTAAATCAGGGTCATTCTTTCTCTGTTGCACTCTCAGGTACCTGTGGATAGAGTGGGAAAAATGGCACGGCAGAGCCGGCTCCGTCACGGAACGGAACAGCACGCGTGTCAGTTACGTGCCGTGACTCGCGTGTCCTGTGTCGTGTCCATCTTTCGAAACTTTAGTACGGCACGGCACGGCACGGCTAGTCACTTGAGTCACGTGTAATCAGAACCATTAAACATTGATTTAATGGTGAATCTCGAATAAACTAACATAAATTATGATTAAATGGTCACGCGAGTCACGTATGGTCACGGCACGTTAGGCGCGGCGTGACTCACATGGCGTGACCATTCGCGTGCTGTGACCACCCCTTGATATTTTGGTCACGACATCGCACGGCACGTGAAAAATTAACTTGGTCACGGCACGGCACGGCACGAGACCAAAATCACGACGTGTTAGTCACGGCACGGCACGGCACGTTTTTTCCACTCTACATGTGGCCATGAGAATACGTAGGGGCGAAGGAAGTAAGATCATGAATTTACATTTCTCCTCGGTACCGTAACAGGGAATCTTTTTACTGGATCTGGACCATTCTTTTTAATTTGGCACGAATCTCAAAGTCCAATAATATTGTCCTGCATTAGCCCAAATTTTAAAGTGGCTGAGAGTTAATCTCAAACTGTAAAATGAAGGGAATCTTTTACAGTAATGGAGAAGATACTTGTCCATGGAAGTTAATTGACTCCAAGTTTTTTTTTTTCAAATTTTATATTTATATGTGATTTTTTTTATATATTTTATAATAAAATGTTATAGATACTGTAAATTAATCTCATTCACACTATAATTTTTTTATATAATTAATCTGTGTAGTTTGAAAGTCTGGCTCCATCTCTAAAATACGGACACTGGAAAATTAAAGATACTCTCTCTTTCCCTAATCTCTATGGGGTCGTTCGAGATTAAGAGTTTAATGAGCGCTAAGGAATCGATGTTCGGTTGTCTTAATCCGTGAATAAAAGCTAAGAAAGTTAAATAAAGGAGTAGAGGTGTCTTAAGGTATGGGCATATAATTAAGATCATGACAAAAAAAAGGCTAAAAGAGGTGATCTTAATCTGTACTAAGAAACTAATATTTGACATAATTAAGCAGTAAGGAAGTTAAAAAAACGGATTAAGTCTTAAGATGACTTAGTCTTGTTGCGGCCCCTATAGTATTTTATAACTTTTTTTACGAATAAAAAGTTCTGAAGATGCCAAAATGCCATCCGAACAACTGGCAGTTGGATCCAACGTGGACACCTTATCAGTTGTTCCCTCTCGTTGGGACTCAACGTGGACACCTCGACGCTCCACGCTCCACGCTCCACGCTCCACGCTCATCTCCCTTTGACTATTTCTTTCCTTCACTGGGAGAAAGAAAAAAGTAAAACCTCGAGATCCGCGCCAAAATTGCTGACTTCCTCTTCTCACTCCACCTTCTCTCTCTTTCCTACTTATAGATCTGAAATCTCTAAGTCGCATTATCTCACATTACAATCCAAGGGTCTTGCAGCTATGGCGAGTCGGAAGCCTGGTGTGATTGCTCTGTTCGATGTCGATGGCACCCTCACTGCGCCTCGCAAGGTTTTTGATCCATCTTGTTTTGTTTGATCGCACAATTTCAGGATTCCAGCCAATTTCAATTGAAGTAATTGTCTAGTTTACCAGATGTGACAGTTGTTGTCAGTTTAAGAGACTGAGCATTTCAATGAAATTCAATTGAAGTACTTTTGATTTGAGGATTTCAATGAAATTCGGATACAATAGTAAAGTTTTTCCTGTTCAGCTGTTCATATCTTACAATTTTAACTCTGGAGTTTATCTTTTTCCTATTGTCAGGGGGTGACTAAGGAAATGCTTGAATTCGTAAAAAAGCTTAGAGAGGTACTAAGCTTCAACATGTTTTATTTTTGTTTTGTTTAAATTGAATGCGATCAAGTTATAAAATCTGAAAATCTAAAGATGGTGATTGATTGTAGGTTGTTACAGTTGGGGTTGTTGGGGGCTCAGATCTTGTGAAGATCTCAGAGCAACTCGGCAAGTCAGGTTTGTGTTTTTAGATTTTCTTTTATAACCGAGCTGAAGTTTAATTGAGTTGATTAAATGAAATGAACTTAAGAGTTAATCCTTAAAACACCTTACTAATAAGCAAGAACTAAAGCTATGTATCTCTGTGAATACCTAACTCTTGTAGATGCATGGCGTTGATGTTAATTACTCTTTGTCTTTCTCTTTCAGTTATTTATGATTATGATTATACTTTCTCGGAAAACGGGCTTGTTGCTCACAAGAATGGCGAACTAATTGGTACTGAGGTATGATTTCATGAAATTCGCATGCTTGTTAAACAATTTAAGTAGGATGTTGTACAGCCTAATACTCCAGGTCAAACGAAAAATATTGATGTCATTCAAAATAAAATCACTCGATTACATTTTCTGAATTGGTATAACTTGCTTTGTCTAGTGTATTCTTTTGTTTTATTTTTTCATGTTTTGATATAGCATTACCTTATCCGATCCAATATACAGATAAACCTCTTTTGGACCCGTTATATTTTCCTGACATGCTCAGATTTCCTAAAATATGGATTCTTATCCTCTCCCAGCTGGAAAAGTTCCAGTGTGCGGAGTGCTGTGGAACTATAGGGAAGGTGTTTGGGGATTAGGATTAGCACGGATCTTGACAAAAGTCAACGGTTTACAGTGCACTGTTACTTGTACAGTACTGGAGAAGATAAGAATTCCTAAAATGCTTCCTTGACCTTGAAGTGTTTTCCTTGTTTTGTTGTGATGCTTGAATGATAATTTTTTTTTTTTTTTACAGAGCCTGAAAACATTTGTAGGAGATGAAAAACTAAAGGTACATTTTCTTCTTCATTTATTTCTTGTTACAAGGCTCTCTTCAGACTATTTGAAGTCTAAATAATGGTTTTTAACAGGAGTTCATAAACTTCACACTCCATTACATTGCTGACCTCGATATTCCAATTAAAAGGTCAGTTCAAGCTTCGGTATAACTATTCTCTTTTCAATTAAAACCTTTCTCAGTTTCTATTCTAAAATTACTTTAACATACCAGCAAATAAAATTTTTGCATGTAATTCATCAGTCACATTTTTTTTCCATTTGAATTAACTCGTGGAAATAGCAGATTTAAATGATACATTACAACTTTGGATGAACAAGATATGAAGATACTTTTTCTCTCTTTTGTAGTTATTTTAGTGTTCTAATTGACCACTGTATTAGAAGTTAGTAGCAAATAATTTTTTTTAATTCAGGGGTACATTTCTTGAGTTCCGAAGTGGGATGATTAATGTGTCACCGATCGGAAGGAACTGTAGCCAAGAAGAAAGAGATGAGTTTGAGAAATATGATAAGGTACATATAATTTTTCCATACTATGTATAATTGTGTAATTATTTCCAGTGACAAATGATTGCACTGTACCAGCTGGTGCCATATATAAGTTATATATTTGAAGTGTCTAAACCTAGAATTTTATAATGATTACTAGGTACATAACATTCGTCCGAAGATGGTCTCTGTGCTTAGAGAGAAGTTTGCACATATGAACTTCACATTTTCCATTGGAGGTCAAATTAGTTTTGATGTAAGTCACGCCTAGTCTCAGGTTGTTGGATTTTATTTTTCTAATGATAGTAACAATTAGTTGTGCATCTCATTTACTCTAATATTTTTTCAGGTATTTCCACAAGGTTGGGACAAAACTTTCTGCTTGAGATATCTTGAAGAGTTTCAAGAAATCCATTTTTTTGGGGACAAAACTTACCCGGTAAATCTTCTTTTAAATTACCATTTCTTTGTCTGTAGAAATTATTTTTTGTGCAAATTAGACCATGTTGCTTCTTTGTTTGTATGCAGAAACAATGTTAGGTGCAGTTTAGTTAATCCTTGCTATTTTCCTTTTTTTTTGTGCAAATTGCACTATGTTGCTTATATGCAAAGAAAACCTTTCATCTATAATATTAACAACTTGCAAAACATCCTCTTTTCAGATTATTGTGATAAAAATGTAGGTTAACCGTTATTTACTATAGTGTTCTATCAGTATAACCTCACGAAATGGCTTCTCTTTGAAATTTGCACCCTTCAATATTATTAGGTGTCTTTTCCTGTGGTGTTAATTATTAAATCGATTGATCTTTTATCTTGGCAGGGAGGTAATGACTATGAGATATTTGAATCTGAGCGAACTGTTGGCCACACAGGTAAACAAGTTAGCTTTTATTTTATTGTAAATACATAGGAAGAAGGTTGAATTGAGATTTTTTTTTTGCTACCACAAAGAATTGTTAAACTGTCAGCAGTATATACCTTGTAGTGACACAAGATTCGTTGCACCTATTTTTGTATATCCCGATTTTTAAATGAATAATATTTTCATTTTCAAATGTTTGACAACTCTATGCCTATTTCTTGGATGTCCATGCCTGTGCGTTCACATAATAGGAAGCATGCCATTCATATCTTAAGCAAAAATCTAATATTTGAAGCACAAAAAAATATGGATGCATGCATCTGATATTACTTGTTGTTTGGAAAATAGGCATAAAATTATCGAATATTTTAAAAAGGAGAGATAGGATTGTTCGCCATTTAAAAAACTGGGATAAAAAAATAAATAAAAAGAATACAAGGTTACCTTGTAATATTTGTACAAGGTAAAATGAGATTACACTAATATGTTTCCCTTGTTTGGCAGTTACTAGTCCGGACGACACAATTGAACAGTGCCGGTCTCTGTTCTTAACAGTGCCAAAATAATTTCTCCAATATGGTCCATTTTTTCGAAAAGCAGAAATATATATATTCTTCAGTTATTTATTTATGAATTTAGAAAGAAATATTTATAAGCTTGAGCATTTGATTGTAATAATCTGTTGCAGACATGGACTTATTTCATTTTGATCTCAATTAATAACTCTCAGCAATAAATTAGCCTCATGAAATCTTGTCTTGTAATTTAAAATTTTAAGCTTGAGCATTTAAAATACTCTCGGCAACTAACCACTCATAATTTAAAATTTTAATCATACATATTAGAATTAAATTAATTAATTGGTCTTTTATTTTTTATATGTACTAGCCCTCTTTTTTTGTATTAGCTTCCTTTTTGGTGAAATTTTTTTATTCTTTGGATTTTCTTTTTGGAGGACCACATAAAAAAGATGTCTTTATTGAGATCTTGTTATTTAATTTAGTGATAATTTTTTATATAATTTTTAATACATAATAGAGCAGAACTAAGGTGTTCTTAAGCTCACCAAGCCCCTTTGTGAGCTTAACTCAAAAACCTATCGGATTGATTTCAAACGACACATTCAAACCGTTAAAACCGTTCTACTTCACGAGTGATGCATTTACATGTCAAATTTATAATTTTTCGAACTAGTTTAGTATAAGGTCAAGCGGTCAAAAAATGATGAAAAATGAACTCATTAAAATGAATTTATAAATTATATTTTTTTGACCGCTTGACTTCATATTAAATTAGTTCAAAACTTTAAAAATTTGACATGTAAACGCATAACTCACGAAGTAGATCGGTTTCAACGGTATGGATGCGTCGTTTGAAGTTAATCCGATAGGTCTTTTAGTTAAACTCACAAAGGGGCTAGGTGAGCTTAAGAACGCCTTAGTTCTACTCTACATAATATGACAATTTTGAAGGACATTCATGTAAAATTCATTATAACTCCTCACTTTTTCAAATAATTTCTTCTTTTTGGGATCTTGTTATCTTGTGTTATAAAGATTTTATTATTTGTTAAAACAATTTTTAGAAATGATGTTTAAACCTCGTATCCAAATTCTAGTTCCGTACCTATAATGCACCACACTGTTTCCATATATATTATATATGAACATTATTTTTCAACTTTAGTGCCAACGATTAAGTGTTTTGATATGTAACAGAAATTGTTTTTAAAGCTGTGGTTAGCTGTTTATTGTTTTCATTTTGGTCTTGATGTTTAGTTCGTTTCTTGCAGTGAACATGTAGCTTAGTTCCGATAAATTAGTTTTGCATTGGCACAGGAAATGAATGTTACAAGTATTATTTTTTGAGTGAGTCTATGGTACTATGCATAGCACGGATTAGTCCGTACTACGGAGCTATATTTTCATTTTGAAAATTCTAATGGTCGATCCGAACCGTTCAACGTGATCTCTGCAGACTAAATTTTATATTTTTTTGAATTTTTTTACTATATTTTAAGATAGGTAGAAAATCACTTGATCTGAAAATTCTGGACCATCCAAAAACAGTGATTTTCTACCTATCTAAAAAAATAGTAAAAAAATTCTAAAAAATAGAAAATTTATCCCACTAGTATATTATCATATGGAAATTATGTTGAACGGTTCGGATCGACCGTTAGAATTTTGAAAACGAAAATATTGATCCGTAGTACAGACCAATCCGTGCTATGCATAGTACCATAGACCGACTCTTATTTTTTTATCAAGGAAAATTCATTTCTTCTAAAACAAAGACCAACAAAACGAACACAGTTATTTCTTTTGAAAGCCTACACCAACAATGATGAGATATTGAGATTAATTTTTTGCACTCAAACAAAAAATATTTGCCCATGCTACAGTGAATATACATGACAAGTCTGTTGCAACAACAAAATTAAAGTATACAGCATGCACCATATATCCATATACCTAAGAATTTAACACAATGAAACAAGTAAACTTCTATATTTGATATTCAAACAACAAACTAAACTCATCACTGCCTTCTATACCTTTTTCTATACCCAGGAAGATCTTCATCTTCATACTCAGGTGGTCTATATGCATTTTTTCTAACATGTCCATGATCAGGACATGGTAAAGCATGTGTCGGTTGGCTCGACGACCTATTCTCCTTTGCATTGTGTGTATCAACAGCTATACTGACACGCAATTTATTTGCCCCAATCCTGAGGCGATTCATATCCGCTATGGCCTGAGATGCTGATGCGACATTTGAAAAAATGACATAACCATAAACCTTGTTCGACCCGGATTTACCTTTAATTAAATACGCTTTCGCAATAGTTCCAAAATTTTGAAACATTTTAATCAAACCTACTCTGGTGACATCCAAAGGGAGATGTTCAACAAAGAGTTTAGCCTTGTTGACCACATGGCCATGGCCTGGTGAACCAAGTCCACGTAAAAATGTGCCGGTTTCCGATCTGGCCCCTTTTATGTTGACCTGCATTGGCATCCCCATTATGGTGTAGCCGCTCATTTGATCGATAGCCATGGCTGCATGTGCGGCATCAGTAAATTTGACAAAACCATAACCATTGTTCAATCCAGAGTCATTATCCATATCCACATATATCTTAGCAATTGGCCCAAATTTTGAGAAGAGTTCCTTCAAATCTTCGCAATTCAAGGACTGGGGAAAATTGCATACGTATAGATTGGTCATGTCTATTTCTCCCTTTGATCCTCTAGTTTGTGATACACCCGGCCTATCTTGTTTATACCAAACTCTGCCCTGATTCTTGTCCAGTAGAACAGAGGACCGAGATACGTAGTTTTTGTCGAGATCTTGCAATCGACGTCTCTTACCAGCCTTCAAATTCTCATGGTTTGCCGGTTTTGTCAATGTTCTTTGGTATTCTTGTTTGTTGGGCACTAATTCCTTATAGGGTATTTCAAAAGGTTCCTCTACTGTTTCATTAGACAAACCTTTTTCTATATCAATAGGTTTTAATCCAACAGTCTCCTCTTCGGGTTCTATTTCGAAAGGCTCTTCTTCGGGTTCTATCTCGATAGGTTCTCTTCGGGTTCTATTTCGGTAGGTTCTTCTTCGGGTTCTATCTCGATAGGCTCCTCTTCGGGTTCAATCTCGATAGGTTCTTCTTCGGGTTCTATTTCGCTAGGTTCTTTTTCGGGTTCTATTTCAATTAGGCTCCTCTTCAGGTTCAATCTCAATAGGTTCTTCTTCGGGTTCTATTTCGATTGGTTCTTCTTCGGGTTCTATTTCAATAGGCTCCTCTTCAGGTTCAATCTCAATAGGTTCTTCTTCGGGTTCTATTCGATTGGTTCTTCTTCGGGTTCTATTTCGATTGGTTCTTCTTCAGGTTCTATTTCGCTAGGTTCTTCTTCGGGTTCTATTGTCGTAGGCTCTTCTTCGGGTTCTTCTTCAATATTTTCTTCGAACCGTTCTTCAATTCCGTCATTGGTGAAGCTGGATTGATTGCTTATAGCACTTGAAAGTTCATAGCAAGGATTAGAGAAAATGAAATGACCTCTGTACATAGAAGATGCTTAATTACTCAGGTCAAACAAGCATAAGAGCTATTCAACCATACAAGCACATCCGGTATGGTACAATCTTTTTCACAAGATTGGTATCCCAGTAGTATAGTGCAAAATTGGAAAATGCAAAGAAAATAATCAAAGCACAGTATCTATACTTAAATATAGTATAAATGAAGTCTCACTGCATACAAACTGTGAAAATATGAAGGCAAGCAAGAATCAAATCATATTCTTTTCTCACCTCTGAACTACAGATCTAGCACTAAGAATGAGTC
>JAJGRW010001005.1:101381-141349 GCA_025461045.1 Carex parvula | reverse complement strand
AATGATTAATTTAACTTATCAAATTTATCAATTAAACTTATTTTAACTTAGTTTCCTCGTTAATTAATAATGTTTCATGAAATTGTTATTTAGAAAAAATTCAAAGAAGACAAGACAATGTATAGTGCATACAACGAATAAATGCAGAAAAAAATAATAAAAATGACCTACTTATCGGTTGTATAAACGGAAAATGGACAATTAATGGGACGTTTAAACGGAAAACGCGTTATTTATCGGGACTATTAGTCGGTCTCATTTGCAAACAGTCTTTCAACAAATTTGTTCGTGACGATTTGATCACCACCATCGACTAATAATCCAATTAATCAGACTAAACAGTCGTTTATTACAACACTGATTAAAACCACAAAAAAGTTACCACAGTGCAAAAACAAAAACCACATCTATATCAATTTAACCAAACACACAAGTCATCTAAAAATAACAAGTTTTTGGGAAGCGAATCTGCTGCGATTCTAAGAGATCGCAGGGTTCTGCGATTTTAATCCCAACCATTCAAACGATGAAACCCAGAATTTTTTTGAGAAGTCAGTTTTTGTGCACGAATCTCGAAACATGTGAACGGTTGGGATTGGAATCGCAGGGACCTTGCGATCCTAGAGCAGATTTATTTCCAAGTTTTTGGGAGCACACTAATCTCCACACATAACAACTTAATTATCTGACATCAAGCTAATATTTATAGTTCAAACTTGTGAAAAATTTAAACTAATTCGAAAATATACTTGGTAGCCACTGGAAAGATTAAAAAAAAAAAAATCTTCTCGTTTTTTTAGCCTATTGGAATATTCTAAAATTTTGTGGATTACAGACGGAACCAAATTTCTTTCATTTTTTTCTTTTAAATTTTTATTATTTAATGTTTTTTTTTTTTGCAGGAAATTGTACCGATAAAAATAAGTAATAAATTATATAATAAAATTTGAAATTCATTGAATTTCTCAAAGAGATCCATACAATTATCGAATCAAATTAACCCTAACTCGCTAAATTTATCAAACCCGTTTAACAAATGAGGAACAATTGAAAATCCATTAAATAAAAAGGAGCCAACATATGAAAAAATGACCTTTGGAAGAATTGGCAGCCAAAAATGCAGTGGCGATGGAGCTCCATTAGATGAATCCAATAGCCACAGGAAAAAAATGATAGAGAGAGACCTTTGGCAAAATAATTATAAATAAATAAAGACATGGCTATCAATGGAAAAAATAAACTACAATACCACTAAGGAGACTCAATTTTCAAATTATCAAAAAACGAGTTAATTTTTTTTTTCCGATCTCATAGATTAGACTAAATAATAATTTGGATATTTTTTAGAACTAAATTAATTGTTTGGTCTTAGTAATTTTCAGAAACTGTAACGTGTTTTTTGAAAATAAATGAGACAAAACTATTAATTTGTTCCTAGTAGAGATTGTAAAATCCGCGTAAGATGTCTTCTCATTTATTTTCTCTCTTTCACTTGAGTCCTCACTAGGATCCGCCTCCGCTGCTTTTCTTAAAGAAAAGCAGGACCCTCCTTTTCCGATCCGAACCATTCAAATTTGTTGAGATTTGTGTATGAAAAAGTTATTTTATCGAGATACGTGAATGAACAAATTTGAATGATTCAGATCGGAAAAGGAGGGTCCTGCTTTTCTTTAAGAAAAACAGCAGAGGCGGATCCCACTAGGAGAGGTTAATAAGACTAAACCAATGATTCGCTGCCACTAATTTTCCACACATTGGGTGGTACGGTAAATTATGATGACCTAGTGGGACTAAGCTATTGGTTCAGTTCTATTCATTTATCAAAGAAAAAAATAATTCATTTTGTTTCTGATAAATTAATTTTTTAAATTCTAAACATAATAAATACTGGATTCTCGCCTTAGAACCACTAAACACAGGAGGACCCACATCTGACCCTCTGGATTTTGAGTTTTAGTAAGATCTATCGGTCCTGACCGACTTTGCCCCCTCTGAAATTTTTTTTGCCCCCCTCTGGATGTTTGATTTGTAATTCGGATTAAATTTAGGGTTAAAATTGAAATAAATTATGTTGAATTTTGATTGGTATTAGAATTATAAGTTAGAGCATCAGAACTTGCAAGTCAAAGTATTGGAAAGTATAAGTTAAATTATTGTTTTTTATCGAGTACCAAATTAGTTAATAGATTTAAATCCGATTAGCTATTTAAATCCGATTTGATATTTTTTTGTCTCCGACGAAAATTCTGGATCCGCCCCTAATTAAACATAAGGTTGAAGTCTGTCTGATCCACTTTACGATTCGTGTACTCTGCTTTAATATTCGTACGCATGCATTGTAAAATGGATCGGACAGACTCGAAGTCTATCAAGCACAAAAATACGTCCAAGGCCTATCAGACCTGCTTTGCTCTGAAAGTGGACGCGCCGAGAAAAAAAAAAAAAGTTAAACTCTGGTTCATTTGGCTTTGCAAGATAAAAATCACAGCCGTTGAATGCAGATCGAGTGATCCATGATCAAGGCATTGTTCATTGTGAAAAAATGAAAAAAATAACAGGTCAAAGAAATCTTCCTTTTATGAATTATAATTTATGAAAATATGCCTCTTTTCTCATACGAATGTTAGTGCACAAGAAAAAACCTTCCGAAGGAAAAGTATCCATGAGTTGCTTTGTTGGCATATCTCCAAAAGAAAGAAAAATTAAGAACTTTGACAACGATTTAATCTGACAATATTAATTAGTAGTATTTTTTAATTAGCGTAAAAATATTTTAGAAGTAGAAAAAAATTATGTGCCATTAAATATGAGATTTTAATGTCATTAAATATGTCCTTTAAATTTGTAATTATTCGTCATTATGTATGCAAGGTTGTAAATTTAATTTGATGAATAATAAAAGTTTTATTAAAAATTCAAATTTTAGTATTATTTATGTATAAGATGTGCAAAAATATAAGTAACGTTTAAATGTCGGATTTCATAATTATAAATTATTTTAACAGTTGTCACAATTGTCAGATTAATTTGTCAATCAATAAATTACTATCCATAAGTCATAAACTGATGTTGTGCAAACTGATATTGTGCAAAATATAATCGGATAAACTAATTTCACAACTTCTCGAGGGCTTAATTGAGAATATCTTCCCTGGGCTTAAAACAATAAAACTGATATTCCCCTCCCAGGGAATATACTTCTCGAGGGCAGTATTGTATTTTATTTTTCTATCGAGGGTGTTACTGTATTTTTAAGCACGATTATTTTCTCCTTTTCTTTTTTCCGTCTTTATAAACCAAGTGTTCGAGCCATTGAGGACAGGGCCGGACAGCTCCAGCCTCCAGGTTTGCGAAAGCGCAAAACAATGCGCTGTTCAACAAAAACTGGAGAACTCCTTTTTAAGTTCACTGGAGGTCAAAATATCAAGATTTGACGCCATTGGCTTCTCCTTGAGGCCCTACCGCGAGCCGCGACGAAGAGGAGAAACAATCTAGTGTTTTATTCGGAAGACTGTAAATAGAAGTGTTCTGTTACACCGTTCCACAAGACATGAAAGGAAACTGGTGAGTGGGACACAAATTTTAATTTCACAGACCGGTTCCACTGGAACCCAAATCCTCTGAGGTAACAGAATATTTATGTTTAAATCATGGCCGTCTGATCGGAATCCAGGCCAATCAGGCCCGAGGTGGAACGCAAGGAACCGCTTTAATAGTCGTGTGGATTCTGATTGGACGGTCAAGATCCAAACAGAAATACTCTGTTACCTTAGGTGATACGAGTTCATTTTCCTGGCGGACCGTTCCTTCTCATTCATCACTCTCGCGTGATTCGCCTCTCTTTCTTCTCGGAGAGAAGGAGACACTTCCAACAACCACTATATAAACGGCGCAACTTGTCAATTTCTCCTCTAATCTCCCTCTCCCTCTCCTTCTCTATTCGCGTGCATGTCTCTCTTTCACTTCCACTGAGCTTTTCTCCTTCTCCTTCGGTTTAGCTCCTTCTCTTCTCCATCTCTGGCTTCCAGTCGCTCCTGATAGCTCTAATTAGGTCTGAAGAGGGTATTTTGAGCTCGGTGCATTTGGAAAATCTTATCGACAAGTAGAAGTAAGTTCGTTTGATTTGCCTTTAGTTACTGTCACTGCTGATTGGAAATAGGCGTGATGATTTTGATTTTTAGGAAGCTATTGTGATTGATTTATTGTGTTAATTTGACAGGTGGTTAGAAAATGGATTTAGCACTCTGTCGTGGCATTGGTTCGAGTTCAAGTATAGCTTGGCTTGGGAGAGGCCGCAGTTTCCCTCTCCAATCTAGGGTCAACCATAGGTCTTACTCCGTCAAAAACAGTAAAAAAAGCCTAGAAACTTTCTCTGCGAACTTTCTACTAATATCATCTATAGATAGAGATGCACCATTCCTATCCAAAAGTAGAAGTACATTCAAAGCACCATATAAACTAAAATGCAATCCTGATGACTCACCATCTTACACTGATGGAAGCACCAGAAAAGCTGAATCTGATGAAGATCCCGAATCGACCAATAACACTGTGACATATGTCCCTGTCGAAGAAGGAAAGGATTCGGTTGAGCTAGAAATCTTGCGCGAGCTTCTCCAAAGGGCTTTAAAAGAGTTGGAGGTAGCCCAATTGAACAGCACTATGTTTGAAGAGAAGGCACAGAGCATCTCTGAAACAGCCATAGCTTTAAAAGACAAAGCTGAGAATGCCTTGAGAGATGTGACTGTTTCAGTTTCTAACATCCAAGAAATAACGAAGGAAGAGGATACTGCCAAAGAAGCGGTCCGCAAGGCTACTATGTCGTTCTCCATGGCTGAAGCAAGGTTGAAAGTAGCCATGGAAACCCTTGCTCAGAGAAAGGATGCCACCAGTTCAACTGAGATCGCAGATGAAGAAAAGGCTGTTTTATCTTGTCAGAAGGAAATTACTGATTGGCAGGGTAGTCTGTCAGTTTGTGAAGAGCAGCTGAAACAGTTGCAAGATAAGAGACAGCAGTTACAAAAGGAGGTTGATAGGTTGAATGAGATAGCTGAAAAGGCGCAAATAGATGCATCCAAGGCAGAAGAGGATGTGGCGAATATTATGCTTTTGGCTGAACAAGCCGTAGCTCTTGAGCTGGAAGCGGCCCAGCGTGTCAGTGATGCTGAGGTAGCATTGCAGAAGGCTGAAAAGGCGATTTGTTCGGTTGATGTTGTAGAGCCACAATTGTCAAGTGCTGACAATCAGGTACTTAACTGTAGCAACTACTGGTATGTACTGGTACTATATAGATGTGAATAGTGACTGATATTATACCAAAATCTAGTACTTTATGCTACTTTCACTTCCTTGTACTATATTTTTGTTCAATATCATATTACCAATATTCCTGAGACTGGGCATGAACAGGATATCACTACTGGAAGTGTGACTTATTTAACTTATTTGTGGGTTTTTGCACAGGGTACAAGCATGGAAGAGCCACTTGTTGCCGAAGAATCAATTAAAGCAATCAAAGATGATGTTGTATCTGAAATAGACGAGATATTGAACACAGAGGTTTCAACTCCTGTTGACTCATCTGTTGAAGAGATTGAACCTTCACATGAATTTATCCAAGAGAGTTCCAACACTTCAACTGTAGAACCTGAAAAGGAAAGTGAAATTGAATCAGAGAAACCCAAGGACGGAATAAAAAAACAAGAGGCACAACAAACCTCCAAAACAAGTGCCCCTAAGTCATTGATCAAGAAATCTTCCCGTTTTTTCTCAGCTTCATTCTTCTCTTCTGAAAAGGATGGCACTGGGTTCACACTAAGCTCAGTTTTTCGCGGGTTGGCTAAGTTCTTGAGGGCACATGCTCTTAAGGTTGTTTTTGGGGCACTCTTTCTTGGCATTGGGTGAGTTGCATGGCGCAACCATTAAGACATTAATCTTTAATTAATTTTGTTTCCTTTATTGTGTGTATTATCCAACCATCCAAATCTTTATAGTGCAATCTTATGGGGATGCATTTCTTGTCGTGTAGTGAGTCATGTTAAGAATAAACCTTTTGTCTGGGACTTTTAGGTTTCTTGCAATTTATCTCTAGTTTTCTTGTCACTACTATCTCATTAAGATGCATTTCTTGCCGTATAGTGAGCCGTTTTAAAAAGCATCTCCTTTGTCTGGGACTCTTGTTAGGTTTCTTGCAACTTATCACAAGCTCGCAACAAGGTTGTTCAGTACTTATGTGTGTCTTATTAGGTCAAGTTGCAGCTGTAATTAGAAACTTACTGTCGCAAATTCTTTTTCCGGTTGCTTATTTAATCATTTTTTTACTTGTTTTCTATATGTGGCATAAACTCATTTCAGTTCAGCACTGGTCTTATTTTGGGAATGATTTACATATGGTTTTAATTTGTAATTCTGTTCTCTAAAAGTAGTGTAATAATTTATCATGAATAATGTATTACAGGTCATCTTATATTCCTACATCTTATTTCTTGCAGCGTGTTTTTCATAGTTAATCGAGCAGAGAAGAATGCTTATTTCTTGCAGCCAGATGTAGTCACTGGCATCGAAGAAGTAACCTCAACTACAGGCTCTGTTGTCAAAGCAATAAGAAAATTTCCAAAAAGGATAATGAAACTCATCGAGCGAATACCTCATCAGGAGGTTATATTTTTAGAACTTCACATAAATAGCTATATTTATTCTAACTGCTTAAAATTTAATAATATACAAAGTGTGCTTATAGACCGCATGGAATTTAATTAATATCATCATCTGAAGTGCTGACATTAAGTTTATACTGTGTATCATTTTGTCAATAATATTTGCTGAGGAAGAGTGTGTTTTTGAGGTGTTATAATACTAAAGTTCGGGTGTGTTGTGCATAGTTTACCTTTTGCGACACTGACTTGATTACATTGTTATGCAGTTAAAGGAAGGAGAAGCTTCCCTACTGGATATCTTATCGTTGCTCCTTGCTAGTGTAATTTTTGTGCCTATTTTCCAGAGAATCCCTGGAGGTATTCCATCTCTGTTAAATAGAAATATGAGTTCTATGTTTTGTAACTTCCATTCTTTGGCTTGTTGGGTTCTGTCTTACTCCATTTGCAGTCTGGTAGACCCATCCTAAATAATTTGTTATGTAGTTCATCTATAGTTTTCTTTTCTTTTCTTTTTTGGTTTCTGCATGCATGCATTGGGTCATTCGTTTGTAATTCTTTGCAGTTAGCAGAATCTCAACTGTAAAAAGTTATGTTTTGTTTTGTCATTCTACGCCGCTGATGCACTCATCTCCTTTCTTTAGGGAGTCCTGTACTGGGGTACCTTGCTGCAGGTGTTCTTATTGGTCCGTATGGGTTCTCCTTTATTCGTCATGTTCATGTCACAAAGGAGATTGCTGAATTTGGAGTTGTCTTTCTGCTCTTTAATATCGGATTGGAGGTACTTCTTGCAACCTTTTCGATAAATCTAATGAAATTGCAGTGATGCCATTATGCGGTTTTGGGAGTAATCTCCAAAAGCCTTTAGAAAGTATCTGATTTAAAAAAGCGTGTGCTGCCCTTTCTCCATCTAATTAAAGCCACAAGCAAAGCTTGTGCTTTTGGTCGGTAGTATTAACAAGCCCATTTATTCAGTTACATGTTGAGTTTTTAATTGGAAAAGTGAGGCTGTTTCTCTTGACAAGTGGTCTAATGCTTTACCTTTTACAGCTCTCAGTTGAAAGACTTAGCTCAATGAAGAAATATGTCTTCGGGCTAGGCACCGCTCAGGTGATTTAAAAGCTCCACCCAAATTTCACAGTAGTATGTGTCAAATCACAAGTACAAGCATCTTTTCATATTAAAGAGTTCCATGATATTGCTAGGTCTTGGCCACAGCAACAGCTGTGGGATTGATTTGCCACTCCTTCTGTGGTCAACCGGGCCCCGCTGCTGTTGTAATCGGCAGTGGTCTTGCATTGTCATCTACTGCTGTTGTATTGCAGGTACTCATCATCACAATACTTCCCTATTTACCCCTCAAATCTGAATATTCCAAATTAGTTGAGAGAATTTCTGTTACCTGCTTTCTTCACAGGTTCTTCAGGAGAGAGGTGAAAGTACGTCACGTTATGGACGGGCCACCTTTTCTGTTTTGCTTTTTCAGGTAACTTTTTTTTTTTTTTTGCCATGAATGAAAAATTGAAACTCATTATACCATCAGTAATATATTTGTGTACTGTGTTTGATGTATTACTGTTTTACCAGATTGTTTGATATCTATTTGTAACTTTGTATGAGCATGTTCACCATCTTTCCCTAATGCTGGCCTGTGTTTCTAACTTCACTGTCGTTGCTATCTCCTAGGATATTGCCGTGGTAGTTTTGCTTATTCTCATACCGCTTATATCACCTAATTCTTCTAAAGGAGGGGTAATCTTCTCTTTGTTATCCTGTAGAGTTTTTTCTGATATATTGTGCTTTTCGGTTTTCATTTCTTTGTCTTTTTTAACTATGTCAACATACACTTCATTTTTAGGTTGGGTTCCAAGCCATAGCAGAAGCACTTGGAAAAGCAGCAGTGAAGGCAATGGTCGCCATAACTGCTATTATTGCTGGGGGCCGTTTGGTAATTACAATATGATATTTTTAGTAGACTTATCGTATATGAAAATTTTAATTACATAAAATGCATACTTCCTAGCTAGTAGGGTTGAATGTAAGCTTAAATTTTTCTTTTTATGTGTTGAAGTCTTAATCTGATGCTTTGTAGTAATATTCCCATCGCCCTTTTAATCTGGCAGCTCTTGAGGCCAATCTATAGACAAATTGCCGAAAACCAAAATGCAGAGATTTTTTCTGCAAATACCCTCCTCGTTATTCTTGGCACAAGCCTTCTTACAGCTCGGGTATGTGGCACTGTAGCACCTTCTTTTTTTTTTTTCCTCAACTTGTGCATTTAATAGAGTATATAATAATTACTTCTTGCATAGGCGGGTCTTTCTATGGCCTTAGGGGCGTTTTTGGCTGGACTACTGTTAGCCGAGACCGAATTCTCTCTTCAGGTGGAGTCTGACATTGCCCCGTATCGTGGTCTCCTTTTAGGTTTGTTTTTTATGACGGTAAGTGCTTGGTTTTATAACAATTTGTTGCTTTTCTTAATGACTTGGTAAGGCTTTTGCAAAATGGACTGATATCTTTTGAACTATGTTTACTGTTTCAATCGACGTGTATTCAATCCAAAAGTTCGGCTATTTTCTTCCTTCCTATGTGGATTAACTTGAGGAGATTGCTCCATAGATTTTAGTACAGAATTGAAACCGGTTTTGTTTAACCTGTGCTTGAGAGGAAAATAAAAAAAGATGTGCTAATTAGAGGTCTGGGTAAAATAGACAACTCTAGTGGAAGATCCTTATTTCCAAATTTTATATTTTTTTTAGAATTTATTTACTATTTTTTTAGATATGTAGAAAACCACTACTTTTTGATGGTCCAGAATTTTCAAATCAAGTGATTTTCTACCAATCTAAAAAAATAGTAAAAAAATTCTAAAAATTGTAAAAGTTGGTCTGCAACTACATTATCATATGAAGATCATGTTGAACTGTTAAGATCGACCTTTTGAACTTTAACAACGGAGATATAAGTCCATAGCGCGGGCTGCTGTGTAATATGCATATTACCATAGCCTCACTCTTAATATATTGTTCTATAAAAATATGGAAACGATGCACTTTCTTATTCGTAACTACAGGGCAATGACTTGTAAGAGAAGAAAAGCTCTAATTGAATAGCATACAATTTTCTAAATTATTGCTTTTGTTCTGGTTTTTCAGGTCGGCATGTCTATTGATCCGAAACTTCTCTTTTCAAACTTCACAGTTGTATTAGGAACTCTGGGTGCTTTAATAGCCGGGAAGACTTTATTGGTTCTCTTAGTTGGCAAGTTGTTTGGGATTTCTTCCATAGCTGCTATACGAGTTGGTTTGATGCTTGCTCCTGGAGGAGAGTTTGCTTTTGTTGCATTTGGAGAAGCTGTTAATCAGGTTTCACTTTCTTTGTCTCATGCAGGTTTACGTGTGAATTTTTAATTGAACTCAGTAATTCTAAATTCTGTCAATTAAGCAGAAATTTCTGCCTTTTGTACTGACTCAAGTACTACCAAAACATAGTTGTGCGGCACTGTACTCTTAAACTCATTAAACCTTAGTTATGCTTCCAAAGTAGGTCAATTATTAGCTTTGCTTAAGCTTCAGTCAATCAGTCATATTGTATGACAGGAAAGACCAAGTAGCAACAGAATAAATGAACCAAGAAATAAACGGACACTGAAACAGTAATGTCATGTTTGCTGAATCGTGTAAAATACATGTCCGGTTATTGTTGAATAGACTCAGTAATCACCTTTTTACTTCTTTATTCTGACCCTTCAGATGTAAAAAAATTGCAGGGCCTTCTGTCATCACAGCTTTCCTCCTTGTTGTTTTTGGTTGTTGGCATTTCCATGGCTCTTACTCCCTATCTTGCTGCTGGTGGCCAGCTGCTTGCCTCAACATTTGAGCAGCATGATGTCAGAAGTTTACTACCAGCCGAAAGTGAGGTATGTTGTGGTTTCAGTTTACAAGCATTGCATGAATTAGCATGCCAGCTGGTTTATACAGTTACATGTTCTTGTGCCTGTGTGGCCTGATTTTTTTTTTAAAGTGAGGCTGTGGTACTATGCCTAGTGCAGATTGGTCCGTACTATGAATTAATATTTTCATTTTCAAAGCCTAAATAATCTATCTGTACTGCACAACATGATCTCCATATGAAAATGTACTTAAAAGACTAAATTTTGTATTTTTTAGAATTTTTTACTATTTTTGT
Organism: Carex parvula; assembly: GCA_025461045.1. NCBI lineage: Eukaryota > Viridiplantae > Streptophyta > Magnoliopsida > Poales > Cyperaceae > Carex > Carex parvula. Next base: position 130,508 of record JAJGRW010001005.1, on the reverse strand, counting down.
AGATAGGTAGAAAATTACTACTTTTAAATGGTCTAGAATCTTTAGATAAATTGATTTTTTTGCCTATCTTAAAAATAGTAAAATAAATTTATAAATGTAAAATTTGATCTACAGGTACATATTCATATGGAGATCATGTTGAACGGTTCAGATCGACTATTTGAATTTTAAGAATGAAAATAGTAATCCATACTATGGACCAATATGTGCTATGCATAGTACCGTAGCCTCACTCTTTTTTAAATATGTCCTGTTCTTTTTTAAAACATACTATCCAGATTCTATGAATTTTTGATACGTCCCATATCGCCGTAATTCGATCCACTAATTTTTAATCGATAATTGCCTTTTTGGTGCTGAAACTTCTGATATGTAGATCCGTTAAATGTCCTCTTCATCTCTGGCTATGAAATTACCTGAGAAGATGTTAAATCATCTCCAAGTTACAATTTTGGAGCAAAAACAAAATTGCAAAAAACCTAGTTGAGAGTTGAGACTTAATAAAGTGCCCGAGTAGATTGGGTATGGAGATGTGTCATCAAATTAGTACCAGTAAGACATAGACTAGCTTTAAACTCCCTACAAAACAATACCAAAGTAACCCTTACATTACACAAGAACCTGGTACTAGCTTGGACCGAAATCCAGAGCTGCAAGCCATGGTCTCTTAGTTGATGTTTTTGTGGGTTGTTAATAATTTGTCAAGTTTTTTGTTTACAGACAGATGACTTGCAAGACCACATAATCATATGTGGGTTTGGGCGTGTCGGACAGGTGCTTTCTATTACCTGCAAACTGATAGAGAACTAATATTAATATTTTTTTTTTGGGAGATGTTAATTTGATTTCTGACAACCATTTCAGATCATTGCTCAACTTCTTTCAGAGCGATTAATCCCATTTGTTGCACTCGACGTTAGCAGGCAATTTTTTTTTACCGTCTTCTGTATTTTTGACATTTTAGTTTTGCATTCATGGAGTATCTTTTTAACATTTTGAATTTGCTACATCTGTTCAACTTAATGTTCTTGTAGCCCAGATTCTTCGTTTAAATTAAGCATGCTATTATCTTGCATCAGGCATCAGTAAATTCAAATTGAAATTATTTAATTTTGTTGTCAGTGATCGGGTTGCATTTGGGCGTGCTCTTGACCTCCCAGTGTATTTTGGAGATGCTGGAAGCAGGGAGGTATGTGATTCCTAACAATGAAGAGCAATACTATTAATTTATCATTTCAATAAATGGCATCCAAAAAAAATATGGTTCAAGTTTTTTTACTTGTTATAACGAGACACATCTAGTTCGCTATTAGTATACTGATATTTGTTGTTGTCGTTGCTGGTACAAGAATGATTGGTTAAGAATTAAGATCGGATGTGACATTTTTATGTTTATTTGTTGTTTTATCTCATCCTTATCGTGCAAAATTTGAATGAAACTGTAACAGGTTTTGCACAAAGTTGGGGCGGAGAGAGCCTGTGCTGCTGCCATAGCTTTAGATACACCCGGTGCAAATTACCGAGCAGTATGGGCACTGAGCAAATATTTCCCCCATGTGAAAACCTTTGTTCGAGCTCATGATGTTGACCATGGCGTTAATTTGGAAAAGGCTGGTGCATCAGCTGTAAGTTACCTTTATTTAATTAATTAATTTGTTATCCAACTTTAGTACTAGGAATATTCTCTTTTTTTTTCTATTTCATTACCTTCTTTTAACTAACTATTTAGAACTCTGTTTTTTCTTTTTTGAAGGTTGTCCCGGAAACCTTGGAGCCAAGTCTGCAATTGGCAGCTGCTGTTCTTGCACAGGTAGTGTGATGTATACTGTCAAGTGCTGGTCAGACATTAATATATAGTTTTTAACAAAACTTATACTGAAACCACATGATGTGATGTCCATTTAAATGGGAAAAAAGAGCTTGTTGAAATTGTTCATTGTTTTGGCATGAAAGGAGGTGCAAATTCACTTCTATCAACTTCTGACAGTTTTCGAAGCATCTAAAAATCTTAATATATATTTGTGGGTAGGTTTCAAAAATAAGAAGAACCACGTTTACATTCAGCGGACTAATTATTGACGTGCCTGTGTTCTTTTATTCTATCAGCACACTATTTTCTTTGTACAATGATATGTTTATTTATTTCCTGGTACATTAGGCTAAGATGCCAACATCAGAGATTGCTGCAACAATCAACGAATTTAGGTCTCGCCATCTCTCCGAGCTCACTGAGGTTGGTTATGACATAATTACATATAGTTTGTCTCAGTAATTTCCGTTTTATTTTGCTTCACTTTTAGTGTGTTGAAGTCTGAATGTATCATCTGAATTAGTACTCTTGTTGCTTTGGATCATGTTTTTGCTCTCTTGAGTGTATCTGTGGTAGATAGTATTGCATGGTGGTAATTAGAAGCACTAATATTTGCATTGAAGTCTGCATCAATACCCGCATACTATACTACTGTTTGAGTCGTGAGATATATTCATGCTTATCTCTCTCTCTTTTCTTTTACATTTTCCTATAATTGTGCTTGAATTTCTAAATTAACATTAGAAATTCATTTAAAGAACTGCAAAGAACAAAGCCTGTCCTTTCAAAAAGTGGCACAGAATTCTGCTGGATTCTGTAGAATTCTGGCACTTTTGAAATAATGACCCGGATTTAAAATCCTCGGCTGTTTATATAATGGAATTTCATATTTTGCATTTGGATTCGATTTTCCCTTTTTGTTGGTGTCTCACCCAGTCAGGCACCCTTGCCTAGATTCCATCATTTCCATGTCTTTGAAAATTATCAAACATAGTTTTTCTTCGCAAGAATCTTATTTTCGCAGCAGCATGGGCTTGAAGTTGGTAATAATGGTTTCAACCGAAGTTTCACTATTATTGAATGTTCAATTTGTTAATTCCAAATCATTTTAAGTAAAAAAATTTGACTGATATGGTTACTCCTATAGCTGTGTTATTAACAAGTACTCAGTTTCTGTATTAAAGAAAAATTGACTGATTTTGGATGCTCATATAGCTGTGTTGTTAACTAGCAAGTTTCTGTGTTAAAGTGACGCGTCTGTAAGCATCTAAAACGAACTTTTCTGTGTTGACTGTGTTTTAAACAGTGCCTTGTAGTAGCACTTTTCTGTGTTTCAGTTTATGTATTAAAATGCCATCTGAAAGTACCTTTCTGTGTTGACTATACTTAGATTTGTAGTATAATTTAAGGACAAATGCTATTACTGTACTTTCAGAAAAGATAAATTGCATCAAAACCCCTAGGTTAATTATAAATTGCAAAGGAAAAAAAACCATTATTCTCTATAAATGCAAAATAGCTCCTTGATGGAGAAAATAAAATTAAAGGTTTTCTGTTAGTTAACCTTCACAACTGTTTTTAAACCACGTAATAAACCATGAAACAGTGATAAATTTTATTTATAAAACTAATTTCTAAATAACTTAAATTTAGCTTAAATCTTTTCGTAAAATATGATTGAAGTGGATGGTATTTTATACTGCAGAAACCAGTATTAGTTTGCTTATAAATTTGTCCTCATCCCTTATAATACTAATGGTCACAGCTAAACTAATGGTAGGAATCTTTTTTGAACAAACTTGTGCCTTTTTCAATTATTGAGGGTGTAGGGGCTTTTTTTTGCAATATAGGGTTTCGATATTAGTATATTCTTTTGTACAAACTTCTCTGACCGAAAACGGCAATTAAAATGGTACTCTTTCTGTTAGCATACAAATGAGGTTTTGAAGTTAATGCGTACTATAATCTTGACAATTTATAAACCAATCTTATGTCAAGTTTAATGGATATTTAGATGCCAATTTGACTGTTGCTATATATGCATGTGCAAAAATGAATAAGCAAATAAATCATCTGAAGGTGCTGGGTAATCAACTCGAATGCAAATTTCACAGCAAAGCTGTCTCTTCTTGTCTTTTTGTGCTTTTGCTTCCACATGTCTGTTTGCTCAAGTCAGTTACTTGAGGTTTTCAGAAAGCACCTTTTTTTTTTGTCTTACAGGTTACAACTGAAAGGAACATATACATGTTTGTCATGATAAACTATGCTTTAGCACTTCAGTTTCTAATATGAGATTAGTATTTGTCTGATAGTGTACCATTTGGTGGGTATTTTTTGGATTCCATAGCTTGTCCATAATTAAATCTTACATTGTTGTCGGACAGCTATTACTTTGAACCCTTACCAGTGACAATTTTTTTTGGAATTCCAGACATTAGCATTTTCTAATTGAAACTTATTGTGCTAAAACCCGACCTCACTAACATTTGCAAAATTTTCACTGTACATATGGTGCCACCTGGCAATTATTCCTTGTTAACCTTTTGCAACTCATGCTTTGATTTTAACTAGTTTTGAAGTCTACTTTTATCACAGGCTATCTATGTTGAATAACAGTTCAATCTGTTTCAATTTTTTTTGGGAATTTCAAAAGGAGTGTTTTGCATTATTTTGAAATATCCGATGGCCCCTCCCTTTTTCATTATTTACAAAGAAAACATTTCCTACTTTGTCGAGGGAACAAAAATTAAGCTTGTGTTTTGTTTGGATCGCTGTTTTTGCCTTGCACTCAAAAGAAACTGTGATAAATGAGAAGAATCCATGTTACATAAAATAAGAAGTGCTTTAATCTATTGCACTAAATATTTTTCATACTCCATTTATCTGACGTGATTATGTAACAAACAGTTAGGACTTATGAATGTTGTATATTAATCACTTTTTGAAAATAATGAACATAAAGGGTTTTTCTGTAATTTTCTTAAAATGTAGGGTTTTTCTTTTGTACTTTTCTACTTCCCTTGACTGTCCTTTTCCTATAGTTGGCTTACTGTTCTATTGATGTTCAAAGCTGAATCAATGGCTTCATTTAGGCTTACAAGAGTTGAGTGAGGCTATGATATTATGCATAGTGCGGATTGGTCCGTACTATGGATCCATATCTCTGTTTCCAAAGTCTAAACAGTTGATTTGAGCCGTTCAACATGAGTTTCATATGAGAATGTACTTTTACATCAAATTTTACATGTTTACAATTTTTTTGTTATTTTTTTAGATAGGTAGAAAATCACTTGATCTAAAAATTTTAGACCATTCAAAAGTAGTGATCTTCTACCTATCTAAAAAAATAGTAATTTTTCTTAAAAAAAATGTAAAATTTGGTCTGCAAATATATTTTCATATGGAGATCATGTTGAAAGGTTCAGATCGACTATTTAAACTTTGAAAACAAAGATATTGATCCAATCTGCGCTATGCATAGTGCCATAGCCTCACTCTACAAGAGTTTTTTTCAAGTCAAATGTAACCGAGAGAGTTAGTCCAGTCAATTGTTGGTCACCAAATTTGTTGAGTAGACAATTTTATACCAAAGATAAAGTGAGAAGTGATTAAAAGCGCTAGGGGTCAGTACATTATGCAACTTCTAATGGTAAAAATTATAACCGGGATGCTATATTGTACTGAAACACCATGTAATACCAAATTACCAGTACACAGTACCTTTGTTTAGGCTATGTGGAATTTAAAAGATTTAATGTTTGTTGTTTCCTTTTCTTTGTACATTAAATACAGTTGTGTGCTACAAGTGGGAGCTCTCTAGGTTATGGATTTTCAAGAGTCATGTCAAAGTCTCCAAAAGTACCTGCCCTGGATTCTGACGAAAATGGTACAGTAGATGGTACGCTGGCTGCAGTATAATGGGGAAAGTACATAGTTGATATATTCATTGCAATAATTTAGCATATTAATAGGGGATTAGTAGTAGTTAGTTATCATTTAGTCCCTCCCCCGGGGTATTTGGTATTTGATTTAGCAAAAGAGCGCCCCTTCTCTTTCTCTGATACCAGCAATTTTTGGCAAAGTTTTGCATGTCAGAAATTTAATAGCTTTTTCAGGGAACCTTGTATTTTTTTGGATTCTGGATTTTGCTCCAGTTTAGATTACCTGGGCTATAGCCTATAGGGTACAACATATATTTGGAATTTCTATGCTTCTCAGATTTACCTTTTAATATGTAAATTATCAAACATAGTTTTTTGTGGGAAGTCAAATTTAAAAGGTACGTTTACAAGGGTAATGATTTTAACAGAGCAGTTTTGACTTTATGCATTGCACGGTCTATAGAATCAAAACATCGCTGCATATGGTTTGTGCACTGCATGAAGTCAAAACTTCTGTGTTAAAAATTTTACCCAGTTTACAACATTTTGTACGTATGGAGTATGTTTTGATTAAACTGACCACTTTGCGTTTGAGCGAATGTATAAACGAAGATGTAGTTCTGGCTAAAAGCATCTTCATTCTACTTGCAAAAGAATTATAAATGTTAATGCATCACTTGAGGAGGTAGAACACTTATTAATTTATTATTATTTTTTAATTAGCAATTTGTTGTATTACTGGTGTGACAAATAAATTTAATTTCAAGTTTTTAACAATCACGGAGACGAAGTTGCTCTAATGTTCAAACCTAATTAGCTGTTAGTTTCCGTGCTTGTTCGCTGTATTAACTAAGAGAACAGAGTAGGTCCAATGCCCATTGGACCTCCTTTTAGGTTCAACGAGCATGATGACCGTCCGATCTAATTTAAGATTTGTGCGCATGAAAATTGAGACATACACACATGAAGTTTAAAGCTTTCTGCACGAATCTTAAAGCAAATCGACGGTGATTAAACCCATCAAACCAAAGTAGGTCTGATGCCCATCGGACCTACTCTCAAGTGATTAACTAAAGGGAAGGTGATTCGATGAAAGTTAAAATCTAAGAAAATATTTCTCAAATTAAAGAAAAAAAAGTATCTCACCTCACGGTTCATATTAGACGTTTATTCGTTTCTCCTCATTGCTGGATCATCCGATGAACATGAATTTTTTTTATTTGAAGGTTAGTGGTCTAATTGGCCACTAACAATTGTATTAATAAGAAAAGTATTTACAAGAAAATGCTAAAAAGAACTGAAATCAGGGAGCAGTAATTAGAAGCAAAAGCCACTAATAATAACTAGTGCTATAATCAGTTAAATCTCAAATAGATATCATAACAGTAATAATAATTAACAGCTAAAGCCACTAACAATAATTTATCAAAAAAAAATTCAAATTGGCTTAAAAGACTAGGAACTTGAAATTAATATGCAAGAGCAACAAATACAATCTAATAATGAATGAAAAAAAAATATATCACTACAACAGTTGAGTAATGCATACGCTGTGTTTTTAATAATCAAGATTAATGCGAATTGCAAAATGATTTATCTGATCATCCCTCGTTTGTTCTGGAGCTCTGAGAATGATTACCTACAAAGCCAGGGACAAAAGTGTAAAAATTAAAAAAATATATTTACTGATTACAGTGGGGTTGTTAGCATAAGAGGGCTAGCAACCAAATAAGAAAATTTATCAAAACACTGGCAAGTGACAAAGCAAAAAAGCATGTCATTAATTAATAAATGGTTGAAACAAGATATAACACTCTTGAAATTTCACAAATGCAAATTAGACCCAAAATGTATATGGAAAAAAAAAAAGGTCCCCTGCAAAAACTGATCTTTCTTTTTTCTTTTTTTGACAAAAAACATCTCCCTAAATTATCAAAGTATCTGAGGGAGGCTACAGTTACATAAGATGCCAATAAAAATGTTAGGGTTTGGGTGTGAAGGGGAAGAAGAGAGGAGAGAGACAATATATGTGAAGTAAACTTAATTTTTACTAATTTTCTCTTCAAGAGTAAATTACATAGGAGTGAGTCTATGGTACTATGCATATTACGATTTGGTCCGTAATACGGATTAATATTTTCGTTTTCAAAATCCGAACGTTCGATCCAAACCGTTCAAAATGATTTCATATGAATATGTACTTGCAGACCGAATTTTAATTTTTTTAGAATTTCTTTACTATTTTTGAAGATAGGTAGAAAATCACTGTTTTTGGATGGTCCAAAACTTTCAGATCAAGTGATTTTCTACCTATTTTAAAAAATAGTAACAAAATTCTAAAAAAATATAAAATTCAGTCTGCAAGTACATATTCATATGAGGATCATGTTGAACGGTTCGGATCGACCGTTAAGATTTTGAAAGCAGAAATATTGATCTGTATTACGGACCAACCCGTGATATGCATAGTACCATAGACTCACTCATTACATAGTACATATAAGCAAGATACATGGCCCATTGGGCCCAAAGAGCAATTTATTCCCTTTTCTTTTTTCTTTTTAGCAGAGAGTAGAAAACAAATTCCCAAAATAATGAAAGGAATTTTTGTAAATGAGAAGCAGAGAGAGCATGCACTAGGCACCTGTTTCAATTGTTGGTTGTTTTCTCTCTCAATTAAATTAAAGTCTTAACTTGTTGGTGTTGTAAAGTACTCTTTATTTTATTAATATAACATTGGCAGCCACATCCAATTTTTCTAGAGAGAGAGAGAGAGAGAGAGAGAGAGAGACCTTGGGACGGTCCATAGAGCTCCCCATGTAGCCAACTCCAAATGAGGCAGATGAATAAGCTGCAGCGAGTTCTACTGCTTTGAGTTGAGAATAACTTTCCTTTTCCTAATAAAAATATAAACTTATCACTATCAAAGCGGTGAACTTTTTTTAGTCCGTATCCTCTAAAGATATCTCATAATTTCAGTTTATCAAAAGCCGGGCCAAATTTTTTCGGTGCCTCTTCGGAATGCAGGGGGGAGTACAGAATTATTGTGCTTTGAGAGATTGTGCAGAATGGATTTGAACGGTCCAAATTTTCCTCATATCAACTCACAGTTTAAGATATCTCAGAGGATGTGAATTCGACTTTTTTATGGTTATAAGGTGATCAATATCTTTAGCAATTGAAAACTAGAAAGGATAGTCAACCTTAACAAGATCAGCTTGCACCAATAATAAGCCGGCACCTGTATCATGTGAATTCTGACTACTGTTTAGCACAATAGACTGTAGAACTTTGGTGCATGCTGACGACGGGCCCGACTCTGACCTGAACAGAGAGAAAAAAAGAAAATAAGAAACTTGGAGACATAATTGCTGGAGACACTCAGCAGCATCTGCTATATGCAACCTTATCAATATTAACTTCCAAAATTACGATATAAATTACATTAATATCCAATCAATTATAATCAATTTGTTGGATTAGAATTTTGTGTAATAGAAAAGCCTAACGGCTAGTAGAATAATTAGAAAATATCACAATGGCTAATTAGCCTATATAAACTCTTATAAGCAATGTAATGCTCAATTCAATCAATGAAATATTTCCTCTTCAAATTCCATCTCAAATTCTAACAGAACTTAACCATAATTTTTTGAAATAAATACACATCAAGGTTTCAGAAAGATACCAACAGTAATTTAACCAAAAATAGCCTTCAAAATGCATAGCAGCGCAATTCTTTAAAGGGAGTAAAGAAATAACTTACATTGTGGCTAAGATGCAACATTCACGCGAAGCAAACCCTCTGATCAGGTATTCCCCAGCCCCACTTGCACAGCAACCAACAGGAAATGTAGTTCCAAACGGGTCGGGTTTGCATGATGCCCAGCACCCGCATCCATACATGGCTGCCAATCCAACCCGTCCATTGATCTAAGAAGGTTTGAAAAATGCAAAAACTTTAATTAAACATACAGAAATAGAATAACTACCTCAAAAATTCATCAATTTTCTCCTCCACGACTTTTGCGTTTATCATCCGTATTAAGTTTACCACAAAAATTTATCAATTTATTGCTACACAATAAGTTCATAGGTCAATGTCAAAATGAAATAGGCATTGAAGGTTGCTTAAAGAAAAACAAAAAATCGAGAAGCACGCATCTAGAAGCACCTTCAATGCAATACCGCCACTTGATGCCCCAGAGGCCACACGACCTAAATTATCAACACAAACTACTCCAACTGTATCCATTGTTATATCTTCTTCATTTGTAGATGCACTAGAGTTCTCCATTTTCTCTGTATCAGTGAAACCAGGGAATTATTTCTCATGCTAAGTAACCATAGTACATAACATATAGATAGATAGCTTTAAAAGAACTTGTTCATATGCACATTTTTTTTATCATAAAGCAATAAGGAAACCTGATTGAGAAGATGAGGTAGCCTTAGCAAGCATATATTTGTATCTCGACCACTGTTCTTTCGCTCTCTTTGTCACCAACCACTGCTTTTAAACCAAGAAACTAATAAGGAAAGATAAACGCTATCCTTGAACTTACTCCTATGAATTCTAATTGAGGCATGCAAATACAGCCAAGTTTCCTGAAATCATAGAGAAGTCCTTGTACTTCCAATATTTCCAAAAAAAAAAATAAGTAAGTCCACTTAGTTGATTGCTTTATAGCATCATTCAATGCCACATATCTGAAACAACACAAGGAAATAGCATGCTCAAAAAGAAAAAAGAAAAAAAAGACCACTGTGTCAAAATTCATCAGATAGTAAACATTTTGTAATTTCCCAAAAAAATCAGGGTCTCTTTGCAAATAATAAAATAGTTGGCTTTCTTTTGCAATTTCCTGATCACATGGAGGCGTTCTAAATTTTCATCTACTATGAAAATCTATTAATAATAGAAGATAAGGATAAAAACTACACCATATTTGCTTCTTGTACTGTTGCCGGTACATTTAGCCCTTTTGACTTTGCCCAATCACGGGCCCCATCACCAACCAAAAACCTGATAATACATACATAATCTGACATATCAATTACAGTTACTGCAGTTTGATATTTTAATTTCTAGATTTCACTAATTAAAAGAAAATAATTACATTGGAGGTATCCGACCCAGTTTGCAGGACCCGGTCATTTGCTCTTTGACCAATAGCATCGCAATTTGGATGGCATTTTTTACACCTGGTCTACAATAGAAGCTATGGTCAAACCAATGGTTTGTAATAAATGAGAACGAGACGGTTAAAAAAAAAAATGGTTGCACAATTTAGTTTTTTAGGTACCTCTTACAGATCCAACAGCTCCAAATGTGCCAGAGTAACCATCCATGATACTCGCATCACATTCTACATGCCCCTCCTCTGTCAAATTGGAACCTCTACCCGCATTTGTAATTGGATCATCCTAAATAAGAGAAAGAAGATAATTTCTTTCTTTCTTTTTGCAGATTCAGTAAATGAATTTACTTCGGTTCAACCAAACAAACAAAATTTACTTGATATTTACTTGAATTACTCCGGTTTATTATATTTGGTTTTTTTTAATCTCTCTTAATTTGGTTCGACTGATATGTCTTGATACTTATTTCTATGATTATTAAATGTATTTGTATATGTATTCTCTTATTTCACAACCAAACAAACTGAAATTTACTTCGGTTTTTTTTTGTTCGGTTCGATTTTTGAAAACCAAATAAAATTTTAGTTTGAATATTTTAATTCGTTCAACCGAACCGACGGTTTGAACAACCCTAGATGAATTGTTCTATTTAACAAACCTCTAAAACTTGAATAGCAGCTGCAACAGCATCGAGACTTGTACCGTCATCCTAAATTCACAGAATTTGCTGTTATTAGCAACAACTACTAAAAACCCCACTGAATCAACAAGTAACGGGAGAAACAGGAGGGAAACCTTTTGGAGAATTGAAGCAGCGGCAAGGCAGGCGCGCTTCATGACAAGGCGAAAGGCCTTCTCGTTAGAAGGGGAATGATATCCAGCTCCCACATGAACAGCAACGAAGTACCTCTTATTCCTACTAGAGTTGCTTTCTTCTTTAACCTCTCCTGTCATCTTCTCTCCGGTAGGAGGGTCTGAAGTGAAGTACTGGAGAGGTGGAATTTGCTTTTTGTCAGCTGGAGAAGAAGAAAGAGTTGTGAAGACGAGTTTTAGGTTTTACTTTTTGGGCCATGGCTGGGCCTAGTTTTATCTATCTTTAATTTATATGAAAATTTACATTAAAACTAAATTTTATATTTTTTTATTAATTTTTTTAAATATATAAAAGATCAATTAGAAAGATTTTAGATCATTTAAAATAATGATTTTCTATTTAGATAGTAAAATATTCTAACAATATAAAATTTAGTCTGCAAATACATTTTCATATAGAATCATGTTGAAAGGTTCCGATCGACTATTTAAATTTTAAACCAATCAGCGCTATGCATTTCTACCGAAGCCTCACTCTTTATAATTGCTTAATAGTTAGCAGGCCGGTTTAGTTAAATAAAAGGATATTAGCTTATGCTAAGTAACAAAGAGAATAAAGAATAGAGAAAATGTTATGTCTCTCAAGTAGAGAGTGACACGCCGTGACATGACGTGACAAACATGCTGTGATTTGGTCACGTGACGTAACGTGAAGTGATTAATTTTTTTCACGTGACGTGATCAAAATAGTGGCAGACGATCACGTCACGCGAATGGTCACATCACGTGTAGTCATGCCGTGATTACACGTGGCGTGACCACACGTGACGTAAATTAATTACGTGATTTTTTTTATATTTTAATTTAAATTGTTGAAATTCAGAAAAAATTATCAAAAAATATGAAAATTATAAAAATTGTAAAATAAGTAAATAATGTTACAAATTTTTTTTTTGAGGAAAGGTTGTTGGGTATCTGACATTATTTTAAAAATTCAAATTACAAATATTCATTGGACTAAACTAGAGAAAATAAAAATCAGTACTACATAAGTATCGGTATCACTGAACCTACACCAAAGAGAAACATGAATACTCTATGCGTATAAAAAAACTGAAAATTAACTAGAAAAAACTGGATACTCTATGTTTTATACCATGATGTGATCACGTAATGTGACGTGACTGGTTCGCGTGACGTGAAGTGACATGTAATTTTTGCTCGAATGCGGTCACGTCACGTGAATGATCACATCACGCAACACACGAGTCACGTCACATAATTAACTCACGTGACATGACGTACGTGATTGATCACGGCGTGACAAATTTCCTTCTTTACTCCCAAACCTTTATCTTCGAGCCCCCAAGGCCCCAACTAGTTCAACAGATTATTAATGGTTCGGCTAATAACCGGTTATTTCCTAACCGTTACTTTCCAAATTTGAATCGCGATTTCATTCTCTCCACATTTCGTCGCGATCAGAGAACTTACGTACGCTTCCCCTTCTCTCTTCTCAATTGGCGATTGCTCTTATTCGTGTGCTTCTCCCATCTCTTATTTCTGAAAGTGTCTCTCGCTTCTCTCACTACAGCAGGATAACTCTTCTGCGACCGGCTTCTCACTACAGCAGGACAACCCTTCTGCGACCGATCAAATCGGTGGCAGAAGGGTAAGACGTCGGTCTCAAAAGGGTGCACCGGTCGCAGAAGAGTTGGTCGCAATTGCTCCGTCGATGATGCCCTCCCCGTTGACGTCACTGGTTGCTGAATGGTAAGGCGCCGGTCGCAGATGTCCCTATAGCGATGAATTTCATCGGTCGTTGATGCTATATGCTGATGCGGCGGAAGACTATCAGAGACCGATTGGGCAGTCGCTGATAGGCCCAAAATCGGTCGCAGAGGATAATTTTTTTTTTGGGCCCAAAATCATCATTTTTCTCCAATCTCGCCTTGCAGCCATAGCTACTGAAAAGGTGATTTTGAGCGAGGAGCGAAGGCGAAAAAGGTGAATTCTCAAGCGAGACGAAGGAGAAAAAGCGAAAAGATTAGTGTATTTTATTCTCTTACTTATTTTTTTAGTTTTTCATGATATTTTTTCTTATATTTTTCATAGTTGTTAACGCACCATGAGATGCTAGTTTTCCTCTCTAGATGCTATGGCGTATAAATTTGAAATTGAAATTGGTTGAGTAATTTTACTCAGTTAGTTTATTTTAAAATAATACACAACAGCAGCAGCGGCGTCCTTATTATTTATTTATTACATTTTTATCATAATATATTATTATTAATATTAATAATAATTACTACTACTACATGATAGTTTGTTTGTGTTGTTGGGCTTGTCAGTAAATTAAGAAATAATACTGGAATAATATTTTTTTAGTATTAAAAGTAGAATAATAGATGAACAGTTTGAGAAAGGAGACTAACCCTCCATATAAATAAAATAAATTACAATTGTATTATTTAAATTTTGTAATTTTATATGTATTAAGAGGAGGGCCTCAATTATACTATTTTTTTGTGACTCATCTTGACATCATTTGCTTATTAGTTATTTCTGTGATTTCAAAGTCCAAACAGTCAATCCAAACCGTTCAACATGATCTCCATATTAAAATGTGCTTGGAGACCAAATTTTGTATTTTTTTTACTTTTAGTATTTATTAAAATGTGTACAAAATTGTTGTTTTCAGACAATTATGAACCATTGAAAAACAACGATTTTCAAAAATTCTAAAGAAGTATTAAACAATTTTAAGAAAAAGCAAAATTTGGTCTCCAAGCACATTTTAAAATGGAGATCATGTTGAACAGTTCGGATCGACTGTTTGGATTTTGAAATTGCAAAAATGACTTGTAAACATATGGTGTCAATATGTGTCAGTGTCACCATAAAATTGTGTAATTGGATCCCTCCTCATATATCAATACTTCTCAGCCTCTTTATAAAATAAAATAAAATAAAATTATATTAGATTTTTCAGCTCCTCAATCTCAATTTTTCTAATTCCACCCTTATAAAATATTGTTATTATAATCAGATATGATTGAGAATAATGTTTTTCTTTATTATTCTGAAAAGTGAAATTGTTCAATACAATATTTAATTATTTATTGAAAGATAAAAAAAAAAACATAAATTTTTGAATCACTTGATCAACTAGATGTAGACGACGCGCGCGTAATCTCTTTAGTTACCCTGTTGATGCTTTCGCAAGGGAAATACGTCTCAGTTAATTTGTCAGGGAAATGGAGATAAAATTAAGACCAACACATAGTTGTCATATTCAAATTACTTTCCATGTGTACAACCAAATCATTCATAAGACATACATATATATATCAGGAGGGATCCACTTACAACAAATTTGAGTTACAACAAAGTTACAACATTCATTTTTTTCATTTTCAAAGTCCAAATCGTCTATCCAAACCGTTCAACATGATCTCCACAATAAAATGTGCTTGCAGATCAAATTTTACATTTTTTTGAATTTTTTTACTATTTATTAAGTATTTTACAAAAAATAGCCATACTTAGACCATTGAATTTTGTACCCATCTTAATAAATAGTAAAAAAATTCAAAAAAAAATAAAATTTGATCTGCAAGTACATTTTATTTAGATAATCATGTTGAACGGTTTGGATCGACGATTTGAACTTTGAAAATAAAAAAAATGAATGTTGTAACTCAAATTTGTTGTAAGTGGATCCCTCCTCTATGTATATATATATATGCGCCATGCATATTACAAATTAATAATAGACGTTAATTAATTTTGTTACCAAAAATTAAAGAAAAAGTGTAAGGAAAAAGTGGTCAATAATACTTGATCATTGCATTAACGATTTTAATGGTGACGTGTTGTAGCTCAGGAGGCAGGTGGAGCTCTATGCTATCACGTACTAGGAGGTATGTAAGCCTTGGCATGACTCCCTGCGCCACCGTGAAATCCATGTTACTGCCATTACTCACTTCCAAGTGCTGTAGGACAGGGAATCTTGCTGGACAGATCATTATTGAAACGTGCTTGTCCGTCCACCACATCTCTTAAGCGAAGTTTCTTTAGGCGGCTCTTTAACTTTTCAAGTTCTGGCATTGGATTTTGACCAAGTTTGGATTTAATAAGTGTCAATTTAACGAAATGTGATGGAAACAAGTTAGTCTCGATCTAAGGAAATATTCTTAGACCATAATCCTTTCAAGGACAGGAATTGTAAATTTCCATTTGTATTTTAGTATCTTGTTTTCTAAATTATATAAGAGTGAGGCTATGGTGCTATGCATAGCACGGATGGCTAGTGTACTACGGCTCAATATGGTACTTTTTAAAATTCTAACGGTCGATCCGAACCGTTCAATGTGATAATCATATGAATATGTACTTGGAAACTAAATTTTATATTTTTTCGAATTTTTTTACTATTTTTTTAGATGGGTAGAATTTTGATGGTTCAGAATTTTCAGAAAACACTGATTTTTCTACCTATCTAAAAAAATAGTAAAAAAATTCAAAAAAAATATAAAATTTAATTTGCAAGTACATATTCATATGGATATCACATTGAACGGTTCGGATCGACCGTTAGAATTTTAAAAAGTACCATATTGAGCCGTAGTACACTTGCTATTGATGCTATGCATAGCACCATAGCCTCACTCATTATATAATGTTACTTCTTTAATTCTAAAAACCATTACAACAGTTTAGCATGTCGTGTTCTAAATTATATAATGTTATTTTTTAATTCTAAAAACCATCTGCGTATTTTTTATGTTTACACATTAGTATATCACTTACGTTTAAATTTTTGCCCTGTAACTTAGTTCTTGTACTTCCAACCAGTCCTAAGAATGCGTAAGATTAAACTAACATCTATAATTTTTTATTTAAATTATTCTATAATTAAAAAAAACTTCCTAATTGTTATCAAATGCATAAGACAAAATATGAAAATTAAGAGATTCATCTAATTCCATCATAACTTTAACCACAACCAAACAAAAATATTTATATCATCTTATCCTGAAATAAATAACTTCATCATAATTTTAACCCACAACCAAATATGTTTGGGCTTTATGAGTTGTTACATGAAATAACACCCACAACCAAATATGTTTGGGCTTTATGAGTTGTTTACATGAAATAACTTAAGTCTCAAATTAATCTAAGCTGTTATAACGGAACTAATATAAATAGGATAAAACAACAACTAAAGGAGCCACAATCTCATAAATAGGAAACTTGCAACCAGAAAAAGAAGACAAAAAGGGAAAATATCAATAAGACTTGGCAAAAATAGCAACCTCCTCTGCAGGTTTACCTGTCATAAAACATTTCTTGTCGCCTTCAGGCTGCTCAAAAGGAAAGCATCGTAGTGTCGCACTGGTCTCCTTTTTCACCTTCAGCTCCTCAGCAGCACTGGAAAACAAATTTAATATTATACAGATAATTGCATTTTTTGAGAGCGAAAAACTCAAAAGTTAATAAAATCATCCCTAGCATTGTGCCAGAGCATGTTGTCATGGGTCGAAAGGCAAAAAAATGTACAATTAGTTTCTAATCAGAAAATTTTGCATCCGAACTTTGAATATGCAATCTGTCACTTCAACAAAAAAAAGAAAAGACTCAACAAACCGTGTGGACATGGAACAAGGCTGCTAACGGCTTGCACCAAAAAAATTTCATGCAACCTGTAAAGCTATTCATAGTTCAAAAGATATGTGCTCACTTAAAAAAAAACGGCCTTATAACTAATTCATACCTGGCTGACCAAGGGCCTCTAGCCCACTTTCCTTCTGCAATTGCCTCCTTCAGCTCTCCATACGAGCTAACATCTACTATGTTACTGCAACAGAAACAAATGACACCTTCAGCTAAGAGCATGCACAATGTATGCATATACTGAGTAAAATATAACGATTGTCAGGTGTAAAAAAAGCACATAGAACCAGCAAAGTGAAAATTACAGTGATTACCTATCTCGGAATGATAGGGCCCTTTGCAAAAGCACATCTTGAATTTCTTCTAATCTTGACTTCACATAATTCACTAGAGTAGAAGCCTCCATAGACACCCCAAATTCCTTGCCTGCTTTTCCTGGTACAGTTCTTCTAGAAACTACCACGCTCTTGTTGGTCACATCACGTGGTCCGATTTCAAGCCTTAAAGGTACTCCCTGCAAAATATAGAACATTAACCAAAAGAATTGTATATGCCAACAATGGTGCAGTACTGACAAATATCAAACTTTTTTGCCTTCTCCATCCCTTTGTTCTTTCTTTTTTGTTTTTGTATCATTTGTTTTTCTAATTTAATTTTATTACTTGTGTGTAACTATTGAAACTCATTTTTGTTACTGAATTTCCACAAATTCATGCTCGGATGTAGAAGCATGGCACAGTACATCTTAAGTGCGGCCAAATACAAAGTTCTTAACAATGTTCAAATTAAAATATAATGGGGAAATTAAAAATAACAAATTGCTTACTTTCATCTCCCAAAAGTTGAATTTCCAACCAGGTGTTTCCTGATTCGATTTATCTAACTCGACTCGAATACCTGCTTCAGTCAAAGTATTGCGAACAGCTGTTGCTGCCTCTAAAACTGATGTTACCTCATCACTCTTATTCCAAATCGGCACGATTACCACCTACATGCATCACAGACAAAACTAAAATCAAGTCACAATATATACAATAATTACCAAATCACTAAAAAAATTACAGAAAAACAGTGAATCAATACCCCAATCGACCATCAAATCTATGTTATATACTTGTAACAACAAACAGGATCATACTAAGAGAAAAGTTGCATTTTTGTAATAATGTAAAACAAATATATGACCATTTTAATGGGTTAGGAGACACTTCTATTGAGCTTATTGAATCTAATATCTAAATGAAAAATGATGACCAATAGCATCTTCACTGTCAGCAAGGGAAATACAAATTCGGATTAAAATTACTTGTTTAGGAGCAATTCTTGGAGGAAGCATGAGGCCGGTATCATCTCCATGTGTCATGACAATGCCACCAATAAGGCGAGTGCTGACTGCCCATGAAGTCTGCCAAACATGTTGCATATCTCCATTTTCTTTCATGAACTGCAAAATGAATAAAAAACAATGAGCTTCTCATACGACTAAGTTTCCTTTCTCCCCTCCTCTTTCCAGCTTTAGGTACCTTTTTTTTATTGGACTAGTTTCTTTATGCTCCTATGTAACGTCAACATATCATCTAAACCCACAGTAGTAAAGAAAACAGATAGCTCAGTTTCACCAACAATGCTAAAGAAAACATTCTTCCTTCCCACAGTAGTAAAGAATAAAGATAACGAGGGTAGTTTATATTAGATAGTTTTCAAGTTTTGTTTGAGCGTGTATAATACTACTTATGTTCTACAGGGGATTATGTTATATTTACTTTTGCAGGGGCATGAAGTTTTCTTTTGTAGGCACTGAGGTAGATATAATTAATTGTGATCAACCAAATGAAACAATTTCATATGATAAGAAAGGCCAAAAAATATGACCCGAGTCTTGAAGGCACGAGAGAAATTCTGTCCAAGGTTATGACTTGTGCCAGACTGCAATGCTCTCTTGTCACCCATCATAGCCTCAATAGTGTATGTACAGGTGGCACCAGCAAAAGTCTCTGCTTTTGATTTTCTACCAGCAATAACTGGTAGTGCGAGTTGCTCATATGCAAAATCCTTATATAAATTAATCATCTGCAATGCCTGTGTGAGATTGAAAACAAAAGAAAAAACTAAAGAAGTAACTTATTTGAAATAATGAAAACACAACTCATTAGTACGATAGTGAATACAAGAAATAAAATAAAAAGAAACAACACCATTCATGTCTGAAAAAATAAGAGAAGAAATGGTACTTTATAAAGAACATACCATCTTCTCAGACTCCTCAAAGGTTGCATGGGCTGTGTGACCTTCTTGCCACAGAAATTCTAGTGTTCGCAAAAACGGCTTGGTTCTCTTCTCCCACCTTGTGACATTAACCCACTGGAACAATATACTTGAATATAATTACTGAGCACAATGAAGGCAGAAACATAGAAACCTTACAAAATAGAGGAGAGAGAATAACCTGATTAATCATGCAAGGAAGGTCACGGTAACTGCGTATCCATCGATCAAACGCGTAATTTACAATGGTCTCACTTGTTGGCCTCAACTATCAGACACAAGTAGAAAATTGAAGTTCAGTCACTGCTATTGTGGGAAATAACCTCAAAATTTAATTGTCAACGTCTTTAACTCATTCATCTATAAAATGTTTTTTTTTTTTTTTTAAAAGGTGAAGAAGGAGACATACCACAAGTTTTTCCTCAAGCTCTTTTCCTCCCCCTATAGTAACTATGGCAAGCTCGGGACTGAAGCCCTCAATATGACTGGCTTCCTTCTCTATAAATTTGATTGGAATTAACTGAAAACAAAGGCATCATAAAATTTGAAGTTATATGATTATTATGCAATGATGTCTGACCACTTAATTTTATAAGCACATTCAGTTATCTACTTGAACCAGACCCAAGGTATCCATTTGGTACACTTATCACCACTTAATGGAAGTAAAGCTCAAGAGCTAATATAGATATAGTACAAGCCAATCAGAATAAGAAAGCAATAAAACATGGACATGTTGAAGGTTGAAATGGTCCAAGATCATAAAAGAGAGGAGATAAAGCACACTGCACACCTGAGGGAGATACAAGTTTCTGTGTCCAATCTTCTCGAATTTCACATCCAAATAATTCTAGAAACCAAAGAAAAAACGTCCATTGGGAGCACAATTTTAGGTTTCTTTGAATTCATCAAAGATAAAAAATTTCCAGCATATTGTTGCTTCTGATCAGAGATCATCTCTTCTCCATTAAATTGAACTCTATTTGTCTTGGTTTTTATTCCGATCAAAGCCTATCTAAACTAAATTCAATTAGATATACCTGAATTGCTTTCCAAATGTCGTATGCGTAAGGTCTATAAATCATAGTGCCTTTGACAGGGCCATCATCTGCTAGTTCAGCTTTGGCGATCACATCCTGAAACCACGCGTTAAAATCCACCGAGCGGGGAGTCACGGCGAACTCCGGCAACGACGGAGAAGTTGAGACCTTGCCATCGCCGGCTGTCACAGACCCCACCGCCCTGAAGAGCCTGTGAGTGTAAGCGGCGGCGGCGGTGGTCCCGCAGACTCCGAAGAGAGGCGGTAGGCGGCGGCGCGGGAAGAAAGTCGGATAGAGGAGAGAGAGGGATAGGAGGCGGCGGACAGCTAGCAGCATTGGAGAGAACTAGTTGTGTTCGTATGATAGTTTGGGATTCTACCTGTCAGTGAAGACCGGAGCTGAATCTGATAAACGCCGAAATTTTTATTGTTGCCACCTAAAAACAATAATACCACCCGTTGGTCTCTCTGTTAATAAGTTAATACTACCATCCTCGCTAACTCAGTTCGTGCACCAAATAGTCTGGTACACAGACTGAGTTGGCGCATCATGTGGTGTGCGGATTTAGTTAGCACACCAGCTTTTCTGCCTACTAAACCTGTCACACTCCAAACCAGGATTTCCAGATTAGGGCGTGATCAGTCCCTGCCTCGTGTCAATTAATCGAGATGACACGTAAGGCTAAACAAATATAATAATCAAGCAACAGCGGAAGCAATAATAAAATGATCAAGCAAAAGTCATAAATATCAAATAAACAAACATACATACATAATATCCATACAATCCACTTCGAGATAAAATAAACACTACTAGTCAAAGGGATACATAATCTATTGAGTCCAATGTGTATAACAAAAACATCGAACTCGCAATACCCTAAATAAAAGTCCTAAACACTACATAAGAGAAGGAAATATATTGAACTAGATCCTTAAACCCAGGATGGAGCAGATCCAACAGACCCGGTCGCTTGAATCCGACCCCCCACGCCCAATTCCAAGAGAGGTCCAGCAGCGCCCAACAGGAGTAGCCGGTTTTTATTGCGTGCATCGCTCTTTCTCTCACTGCTGAGGTATTGTTCTTCTCTCTCTTTGTTAGATTTCTTTAATTTCATAATTTAACCATTGTTTTCATGTTTGATTTTTTTGGCTGAAACTCCTCCGTATTGCCTTTTGCTATAAATTAGGAAAAAAACAATAATTGAACATCATCGGATAGGATCGTTTGAAAACTTTCTAAATCATATACTGGACTACACAACGTGTTTCAGACATGGGCTTTTGCTAATGCCGGCAATAAAGGGCTTCAATTGTCGCCAGGTGTATATGTCGAACACGAATTCCAGGTAATTACATATCAAAAGATAAAAACTGCATGTATATATATATATTTATTTGTGCATTTTCTTTTTGTCATAGAGGTCTTTTTCAGTGCTCTGAAGGGAACAATACAAATTGAGATCCTTTTGAATTATTAGTGTTTTTTTTTATGGTTGACGACAATTGTCGGCAACGATTATATTGATAAGAAAATGAGAGTTTTAATTACAACGTATCCGGATGTCAAGGACCATTATGTTCCCACTCGGAAGCTATGTACACAGTCCCTTAAATCCCACGAAGAAAGAAAGAAAATGTCCTAAAGTAAAGTAAGTTAAAGTAATTTAAATGAAATTAAATAGCGCTAAATGCTCCTCCATCTTTCGATCTCCAGCACGGTCTCGCAAACCAGATAATTCGCAAGTCGTCGTTCGTTAGAAAACAGCCTCTTGTTTCTCTCTCTCCACAATGCCCAAGCCCCTGCTGCCCAGATAACATTCCAAAGTGCTCGTTGTTGGGTTGAGAGAGGCCTGGCCATGCGCATCCATATTTGCTGTATGTCCGCACCTGCTCGTGATGTTATGTTATAATGGGCGAAAAGACCCGTCCAGAATCTAGCCGCATACGTGCAGTCCCACATAATATGATCTCTTGTCTCCTCCATATTACTGCCACACAGGTGACATCCTGATGGTACATTGCACCCTCTGTAATGCATGACATCCTGCGTCAGAATTTTCCGATCTAGCATAAGCCAGATGAAAATTCTCACTTTCATGGGGACCTTCATTCTCCATAGTACCGCCTGATATGCTGATAAAATCCCCGTATTATGCAAGATCCTGTACGCCGAGGAGCACGAGAAAACCCCAGTTGCTAACCCCATTTTTGAGTGTCCCCCTGGGTTTCTATCGAACATGCATAGAGTGGTTTCAGTTTGATAAGATCCTTTATGAAGAACGATCCGCTATTCGCTAGACGGTCTATTTGCGATACCGACGTAATACCATACAATGATCGAATGGTTTCTGCCCATAGCCCCTCAGGGTTGCTGTCAATAGCCCAAAGCCATTTGGTCAGTAATGCCTCGTTCTGGCAACTGAGATCTATTATACCCATGCCCCCGTTTTCTCGGAGGGAACAAACCCTTTCCCAGTTCACTAAACAATTAATGCCTTTGCAAACATCCTTCCCCTTCCACAGGAAGCTTCTTCTCATTTTGTCAATGTGGTTGATGACTCCCACCGGAATCTTGAAAGCTTGCATATAGTGCAGAGGCATTGCTGACAGGACCGCCTTTACCAATGTAATTCGTCCCCCATAGGATAGAAAGCCTGAGGTCCAACCTTCTATCCGACGCTGTACTGCATGTAGCATTGGTTGGTAGTCAATTTTATTCGGTCTCTTAACCGCCAGTGGCAGGCCCAGATATCTGATTGGCAATCGCACGCTGGGAGATCCCAGAATGTGCTCAATGACCGGTAGTAGAGTTTGAGGAATAGCAATAGGAACGAAGTTGCTTTTGCCTCTATTTATCCGGAGGCCGGTCAGAGTCGCGTACACCTGCAATACATGACTAATAATCTTGAGGGTAACCGGATGCGCCTCACAGATGATCAGTGTGTCGTCCGCATATTGAATCGTGCGCGGATGCAGTCTGATTGGCTGTGGCATGAGAGTCGCCACATTCTGTAAGAATCTGCTTAGGGAATCCGCCACTAGGATGAAAAGCATCGGTGACAGGGGGTCACCTTGCCGCAATCCTCTTTTATGTTTGAAGTATCTTGTGAGTTCCCCATTGACACGTACGGTTGATGATGAAGTGGTCAGAATGCTAAGAACCGCCCCGGTCCAGACCGGTGGGAAGCCCCTTTCCACCAATAAATTGATAAGAAAGCACCAATCAATCGTGTCAAAGGCCTTCTCAAAATCGACCTTGTACATGATTGTTGGCAGATTTCTTTTGGAGCAATAATTTAGTAACTCACGTGCTGATAGAAAAGACTCCATGAGGGACCTGCCCTGGACGAAAGCCGTCTGATTGGGTGAAACCAGTTTGTTGAGATGCGGCCGCAGTCTATTTGCCAAAACCTTGGTGACTAATTTTACGATTGTATTGATGACACTGATTGGTCTGAAATCAGATATTCGTTCGGGGTTAGGCTTCTTCGGAATAAGCGTAATTGATGCCTTGTTCAAACATTTCAAATCGATGTTTCCGGCAAGGAAATCTCTTAAAAGATCCATGACATCTGCTTTTACTATGGTCCAAAAGGCTCGGTAAAATTCTATGGGGAGTCCATCCGGGCCGCTGGCTTTACCTGCCGGCATATCGTTGACTGCTTGTTGCACCTCCGCCTCAGTGATGACCTCATCTAGATTCCGGAGATCCTCAGGCATAGAGTGTTAGTAAGTAATAATCTAGAAGTCAATAATACGATAATTTAATTATATAAAGCTTTGTTCATGAATTGAATGATTAATAAAATGTCATTTTGTTTCCTTGAGTATTATTGAATTTATGAATCATTTCGAGTTAATGACTGGAATTGTGAAACTTCATAATATAGATGATAATACTCTAAAAGGTCACTGACCGAGGTAATTAGCAGGAACACTAATTACCGCTACAAGGTTAGTATGTGGATTAAAAGATGGTCAAGTTTTACAGACTATAGACAATGAGTTGTCAATTTAATCACATAGATACATGTTAGAAAACATGGTATTTGACAGACCCCGAATGAAACATTATACGGAATTGTGTTCGTGTCATTAATGCTTTCATTCAGTGTTAAGTTCTACAGTATGAGGTATTCATCTTTCCTAACTAAGAGATGTGTATGTGTGATTGTTACCTAACGCTATCTGTAAAAAGTAGCTATAACGGTAGCTCTTCGGTATACATAACTTAGCTGAGGTAGTGATGGTCTACCAAAAGTACTATTGTCCCTTGTATTTATTATACGAGTTATAGTGTCACTGGGCCCCTTGATAGAGTAAGAATATCTGCTAGCAGTATGAATACAAGAGTAATCATATTTGATAATCTGCTCAAGATCAAGAAAAGATTAATTTACAAGGATGACACAAACCTACCTTGAAATTAATCTGACAGCTATGAGACAAAAGAATTAAACACGAGTAAAATAGTTTACTGGATCGTGATATTGTACTGTACGGCATCATCTGTGTAATTGGATGGTCATGATGCGTTTTGCCAGATGCCTCTCATGATTATAGAAGTTAAAACAGTTTTAATTCTATTTACCAACATAACACAGATCCTATCGGGTCACACCTATAGGAGTTAATCGGAGAATCTTATTGATTGATTATAAATTGATTATGATCAATAATAAGATGGTTTATAATTAATTATACTTGATATAATTATATTATAAATGTCATGTAAAAATGACAAGCAAAAACATTGGTTAATTTATAAACGTGTATGACACGTTGTATAAAAGTTAACCGGTTAATTTATAAACGTGCAGGACACGTTGTATAAATTACCGAAATCAACAACCGCAAGAAATGTAATTATTCAGAATAATTATACGGATATTAATTGTGTTCGGGGCGAGGGCATTCTGGTCTTTTCAGATTCGTCCTTATCCGCATGACACGTCACCGATCCTATCCACATGACATGTCATCAATCCTATCCACATAACATGTCATCAATCCTATCCACATGACACCTCACCCCCTAGGTGGCATGCCTTGTCATGGGGGTATTTTGGTCTTTTCACAACATTTCAAAGGCTATAAATAGAGGGGTAGGGGTAGAGAAAAATATAGAAATCTGATTCGACTCGATTCGATTCGGTTATAATATTTTTCTCTCCCAAATAGTGTTGCGGTTTAAACGAAAGTTATACGTATCAGATACGTATTATCTTTCGAGTTGTTGAATAGTGTTTGCGGGATTTCAGTGAATAGTGTTTTCTCGAAAGTCGCGGTATTTCTGTTTTGCTTATTAGTAAAATCAGAATAACTGCTGGTCGGGAATTCTGTTATTTTGTCTTTTTCCTGTGAATAGTGTTTTTGCGTAATACCGCGGTTTACGGTATTTCTGGCAAAAGAAATAAACCGCTCTCTGGTTAGTCCTGGTGGATAACCTATAGAGGCACCATATTTTTGGTGCTCCAAGAGAAGTCATTGCTCCGAAAGAAGACATTGCTCAGATCCGGTCTTCTCGCTCGGTCTGCATTCCAATTGTAATTTGGAAACAATGTATAAATGTTATATAAATTTATTTACTTGGTAAATAGATTTAAGTTTTAGAAATCAATTACGGGAATAGATCTATAAACTGATTAAAAAACAAGTAAATACGGTTTTACTACTTTAGGTCTATAAATGATTAATCTGGTATGTAACTCTCGGTTATTATCCGACATACTACTTAATCTATGATCTGAATGAGTAAAGTTTTACTTACGGTTTTTAATCTGAGAAACGGATTGAACAGGTATGTAACTCTCGGTAGATTATCCGACATACCACTTCAATCCTTTTGGCTTGAGTTAGAAGTAAAATTTTTATTTTACGGTCTTTCCGCAGCTTAAGCCTAATGGCTTTGGGTAGCCTCAAAACCCAGCATAGAGGCCCCCACCCTTCTGGACACATCAAATGGTCCGGCATGCTGTGATTGTTGACCTATTATGCCTTTGAAATGATGCCTGAGATAATTTGGCATGCTTGCCAGTGAGACAGTATCGCCGCTGTCCGTGTGCAGGGTCTCCAATCGGTTGGTGTTCTTGCGCCCATTGGCTATCGCGTGGAAGAATTTAGTATTGTTATCTCCGAGCTTTAACCAAGTGCAACCCGATCTTTGTTTCCATCTCTCCTCCTTTTCTGCCGATAGCTTGTATATGTGTTCTCGCAGTCGAATTCGCAAACGCAATTCTATGGCAGTGAGGTCTCTGGTTTCTTCCACCCTGTCCAATCGTTGCAGAATCCATTTGGATCTAGTCAGGTAAGTTTCTTTTTTTGAAAATTTTTGTTGTGCCCAATTTTGCAAATCTCTCCGCACAGCTCGGATTTTTTTATTTATTCTGATCGCCGTATTAGATGTTGAGTCCGATCCCCATGCCCTATGAACTACCTCCTTAACCTCCGTGTATTTAAGCCAAAAGGTTTCAAATTTGAATTGTCGTTTTGGTGGGTTCTGGTGCGGCCTCATACTTAGCAGAAGAGGTGCATGATCAGAAGTGGTGGCTGGCAGATCCCGCAGGTCAAATGACGCACCGTAGTCATTCCAATGACCTGAGAGCAGGGCCCTATCCAGACGAGAGAAGGTAGGGGCGGCCTCTTGTTGGACCATGTATACGCCTGACCCTGAAGCGGAACATCAATTAAGCCCATGTCGCCAATAAAGCTATTGAAATCCAACATTGTTCCCAAATTTTGTGTGTTGCCGGTCGTATCCTCTGTTGAGCGGAGAAGATTGAAATCCCCCAGAATGAGCCACGGGCATTGGTTTCACTAGTACAAAAAACCCCTTCACCGACCCTCAACCACCGACTGTTTTAATATGTAACAGTCGGTGTAGAGACGGCTGGTAAAATCGTAAATAAGAAGAAACTCAACACCGACTGTTTCATTATAAAAAACCGTCGGTGAACCAACACCGACTGTTTTTTTCAAAAACAGTCGGTGTTGCTCATACCCTACACCGACTGTTTTTAAAAAAAAACAGTCGGTGTTGAGAAGTGACCAACACCGACTGTTTTTTTAAAAAACAGTCGGTATTGCTCGAACCCTGCACAGACTGTTTTTTTAAAAAAACAGTCGGTGTTGTATGGAAATTTTCGGAACCGTCGGTGATTTTCCTTCCGAAAATTTTCGTTCCCGGGTTTATCTCCGATTCCTTCCGAAATTTTTTTGTTCTAAATTTCATTTCTCCCTTCTAAAACAGACGGAGAGACGGCTTTATCTCTCTCCGCCTCCGCCTTGCTGTCTCGCCCTGCCCCCGCCTTGCTGTCTCTCCGCCTCCGCCTTGCTGTCTCTCCGTCTCCCAACCTGCCTCGCCCCGCTCAGCCGGGTTCAAGGTTTCCTCTTCGACGCAAACCCTACCTCGCCCCGCAATTTCTTGTGATGCTTGCTGCTTTGAGACGGCCGAGAGGCGAGGTACAACCTGAGATCGCGCGGGAGAGGTAAAACAGTCGATCGATCGGCTCTTTATTCTCTTTACTTGATTTGCTTCTGCTCGATCGATCGGCTCCCATGGCTGAGGTAATCTTCGTTTGATTTTTTGTTTTTAATTTTAAGTTTATTGTTTGAATTCCGTAGCAATCAGTTAACATAATACCTTTTGTGGTCACATACTTAAAATTTTGATCGCTGTAGCAAGTTCTCTTACCGTAGGTATCAGTCGCGGCAAGATTCGAGGGGATTGGGGATAAAAGCTGAGAAAGAGGCGATTTTCTCTTGACAAAACTTTTCATGTAGATCTTCCTATTTTAGATTTCTGAAGGTTGTCTCTGGCTTTTAGGTTACGAAATACATATTATATTTATAGATCGTTTGTTAATCAGTGGAAATGATCTGGTAATGGGAGCTTGATTTGTGTTCAATGTTGTCGTTTGATTTTTCAATATTTTGGATGTCGGTTTGGTTTTATATATGCAATGTATTCCTTTATTTTATTAACGAACTTGCTTTCTAACAGCCAAATGGTATTTCTCAACATGCAACTTTTATATTACGATCTAATTTATTTATTTCGTAGAGAGCTTTTAAATTGTCTTGCAACTGTTTCTGATATTACTTTGATCCAAATTGTTTATGTAATAGAGATTCTCTCAATTGTTCCTGATTTCTTGTCACATGCCGCATTGTGCAAGAAAATACGGCAATAGACCAGGTCCATGATGAATTCTCTCCCAATTCCAGCTTCTCTTCTTCGTCTTCTTCTTCTTCTTCTATATAAACACATTTGCACTGAAATTCCCTTGGTTTGTAGCAAATAAAGTTCACAGTTTCTAATAGGTACGGATTCATCTTCTCTTGCTCTGATTTTCTCTCTGTATCTCGACGCTTTTCGATGCATGTTCATTTCGATTCACAATTTTTGATAATTTTTGTAGCAATTTGATTGATTCATCATCCATGGGTGAAGCAAGCATCACCATCGCTAAGGATGTCACTGAGGTAACTAATCT
>JAJGRW010001005.1:30843-97259 GCA_025461045.1 Carex parvula | reverse complement strand
GAATTTTTTTACTATTTATTAAGCCACTTCGAAAGTTTCTGATCCGGTAGTACAGAAAATTTTACTGTTTTTTATTGTTTACCGTCGGATCAGCGATTTTCAAAGTGGCTTAATAAATAGCAAAAAAATTCCAAAAAATGTAAAATTTGGTCTCCAAGCACATTTCAATGTTTAGGACATGTTGAACGGTTCGGATCGGTTGTTTGGATTTTCAAAATCCAAAAAGTAACCCGAAGTAAAGAGGGGGTTTACTTTGCAAAGCACCGTAGCCTTACTCTATATATATATATAGAATTTGGCTAATATG
The DNA here is from genome assembly GCA_025461045.1 of Carex parvula. NCBI lineage: Eukaryota > Viridiplantae > Streptophyta > Magnoliopsida > Poales > Cyperaceae > Carex > Carex parvula. The sequence continues at coordinate 96,952 of JAJGRW010001005.1, read as the reverse complement.
CTATGCATATATAAGGGCCCCTCCGTGCTACGGCTTACTTTTGGAGTTTTCAAAACCCTAACGGTCGATCCGAACCATTCAACATGATCTCCATATGAATATGTACTTGCAAACCAAATTTTACATTTTTTAGAATTTTTTTACTATTTATTAAGCCACTTTGAAAATCACTGATCCAATGGTCCAGAAAAGTTTACTGTTGTGTACAAATTAGTGTTTTTTCAAAGTGGCTTAATAAATAGTAAAAAAATTCTAAAAAATGTAAAATTTGGTTTGCAAGTACATATTCATATGGAGATCATGTTGAACGGTTCGGATCGACCGTTAGGATTTTGAAAACTCAAAAATTGTACCGTAGCACGGATGGCCCTTATATATGCGTAGCACCGTAGCACTGTCCTATATATATATATATAAGTATTGTTCCCGTGATCACTGTATTTTCTGGTCACTCTAAGTATCCAATCTGCGAGTTCTGCAGAGATTCGTTTCCCTATGGGGATTACCCAAAATCACTTCCAAATTACTACAAGTTACAATTAATTTTTGTCCTTGAAAGGATTATGGTCTAAGAATATTGTTTCCTTAGAGGCTAACTTGTTTCCACCACATCTCGTTAAATTGACACTTACTGATTCCAAACTTGGTCAAAATCCAATGCTGGAACTTGGAAAGTTAAAGAGCTTAAAGAAACTTTCGCTTAAGAAATGTGATGGACAAGCACGTTTCAATAATGATATGTTCAGCATGCAGGATTCCCTGTCCTACAGTATTAATTTGGAAGTGATTAATGACAGGAATATGGATTTCACGGTGGAACAGGGAGTCATGCTAAGGCTTACATACCTCTTAGTATGTGAAGTGACAAGATAGAGCTCCACCTGCCTCCTGAGCAACAACACGTTACCATTAAAATTGTTAATTCATATGTGCTGGTAAAGTATTTTTTACCACTTTTTCCTTTCACTTTTTCTTTTTTGGAACAAAATTAACGTCTATTATTAATTTGTAATTAATTAATTAATACGCATGGCGCATGCATATATGGATGTCTTATGAATTCTTTGGTTGTACACATGGAAAGTACACCATACATATTTATGTTTTGGATTATAATTTGAATATGACAATTATATGTGTTGGTCTTAATTTTATCTCCATTTCCCTGACAAATTAACTGAGACGTATTTCCCTTGCGAAAGCATCAACAGGATAACTAAAGAGATTACGCGCGCGTCGTCTACATCTAGTTGATCAAGTGATTCAAAAATTTATGTTTTTTTTTATCTTTCAATAAATATTGCATTGAACAACAATTTCACTTTTCTGAATAATAAAGAAAAACATTATTCTCAATCATATCTGATTATAATAACAATATTTTATAAGGGTGGAATTAGAAAAATGGAGATTGAGGAGCTGAAAAATCTAATATAATTTTATTCTATTTTATTTTATAAAGAGGCTGAGAAGTATTGATATATGAGGAGGGAGCCAATTATATCATTTTATGGTGACACATATTGACACCATATGTTTACAAGTCATTTTTACAATTTTAAAATCCAAACAGTCGATCCGAACCGTTCAACATATTAAAATGTGCTTGGAGACCAAATTTTACTTTTTCTTAAAAATGTTTAGTATTTTTTTAGAATTTTTGAAAATCGTTATTTTTCAAAATGGTTCAGAATTGTTTGAAAACAACAATTTTGTACACATCTTAATAAATACTAAAAGTTTCAAAAAAAAATGTAAAATTTGGTCACCAAGCACATTTTAATATGGAGATCATGTTGAACGGTTCGGATTGACTGTTTGAACTTTGAAATCACAGAAATAACTAATAAGCATATGATGTCAAGATGTGTCACCAAAAATTAGTATAATTGAAGCCCTCCTCTTAATACATATAAAATTACAAAATTTAAATAATACAATTGTAATTTATTTTATTTATAGGGAGGGTTAGTCTCCTTGTCTCAAACTGTGACTGTTCATCTATTATTCTACTTTTAATACTAAAAAAATATTATTCCAGCATTATTTCTTAATTTACTGACAAGCCCAGCAACACAAACAAACTATCATTTAGTAGTAGTAATGATTATTATTAATATTAATAATAAAATATAATGACAAAAATGTAATAAATAAATAATAAGGACGCGGCTGCTGTTGTGTATTGTTTTAAAAGAAACTGAGTAAAATTACTTAACCAATTTCAATTTCAAGTTTATACGCCATAGCATCTAGAGAGGAAAACTAGCATTTCATAGGTGCGTTAACAACTATGAAAAATATAAAAAAAAAACATCATGAAAAACTAAAATAAGAGAATAGAATATACACTAATCTCTTCGCTTCTTCTCCTTCGTCTCGCTTGAGAATTCACCTTTTCGCCTTCGATTCTTGCTCCCCGCATACCTTTTTGCCTTCACTCCTTGCTCAAAATCACCTTTTCAGTAGCGATGGCTGCAAGGTGAGATCGGAGAAAAAATAATGATTTTGTGCCCAAAAAAAAAAATTACCCTTCTGCGACTGATTTTGGGCCTATCAGCGACCATTCAATCGGTTTTTGATAGTTTTCCGCCGCGTCAACATATAGCATCTGCGACCGGCGCCTTATCTTTCAGTGACCGGTAACTTCGGCGGGGAGGACATCAGCGACGAAGCAACTGTGACCGATTTCAATCTTCTGCGACCGGTGCACCTTTCTGCGACTGATTTGGCCGATCGCAGAAGGATTGTCCTGCTGTAGTGAGAGAAGTGAGAGACACTTTTAATCAGAAATAAGAGATCGGAGAAGCACACGAGTGAGAGCAATCGCCAATTGAGAAGAGAGATGGGGGAAGCGTACGTAAGTTCTCTGATCGCGACGAAATGTGGAGAGAATGAAATCGCGATTCAAATTTGGAAAGTAACGGTTAGGAAATAACCTGTTATTAGCCGAACCATTAATAATCTGTTGAACTAGTTGGGGGCTCCAAGATAAAGGCTTGGGAGTAGAGAAGAAAATTTGTCACGCCGTGATCAATCACGTCACGTCACGTGAGTCAATTACGTGACGTGACTCGCATGTTGCGTGACGTGATCATTTGCGTGACGTGACCGCATTCGAGTGAAAATTACACGTCACTTCACGTCACGCGAACCAGTCACGTCACGTCACGGTATGAAACATAGAGTATCCAGCTTTTTCTAGTTAATTTTCAGTTTTTTTTTGTACGCATAGAGTATCCATGTTTCTCTTATGGTGTAGGTTCAGTGATACCGATACTCATGTAGTACTGGTTTTTATTTTCTCTAGTTTAGTCCAATGAATATTTGTAATTTGAATTTTTAAAATAATGTCAGATACCCAACAGCCTAAAAAAAAAATTGCAACATTATTTACTTATTTTACAATTTTTATAATTTTCATATTTTTTTGATATTTTTTTTTCTGAATTTCAACAATTTAAATTAAAATATAAAAAAAAAGTTTCATGTAATTAATTTACGTCACGTCATATCACGTCACGTGTGGTCACGCCACGTGTAGTCACGGCGTGACTACACGTGACGTGACCGTCTGCCACTATCACTATAACAAAATACATATTTATCGGCGTTAACCCAGCCGGCGTTACCGAAAACGCCAGCATATGGTTCAGGTGAAATTCGATCGCTGAGCAAACGCCGGCTTTTGTTAAAAAAAAATGCGCCAAAGTTTTAGGTTGCGCCAAAGTTTTGGGTATTCGCCCAAACACAGAAATTACGCGAGTTCTAAAAAGTTCGTCTCCCAACCCAAACCCTAGACCCCCGCCTTTCCTCTCTGCCTCTCCCTCTTCGCTTCATCTCCGCCTTGCCATCATGCTGCGCTAGTGCCCAACCCCCTCCGCCATTTCGTTCGCCCTTTCTCTCTCTACCGAGCACCAACCCTTCCCCACTCTTTCTCTCTCTAAGCCTGAGCACGGAGCACCGAGCACAAACCAACCCTTCCCCCCGCTGTCTCTCTCTTTGAGGACTGATCATCTACCAGTTCGCCACACTCTCTAGATATGTTATTTTGGTTCAATAGTTACTAGATTTTTCTCATGTGAAATTTGCGAAATAATAAAGAAATTTGTGAATTAAGGGCTAGGATTGAGCGTTTCAATTGAAATTTTTTGAAATTAGGTTTGAATTAAGGGTTAGGATTAAGGGTTTGAAATTTTGTGAAATTAGTTCAATGTTATTCTCGAGTTCTACCAATCCAATTAATTTTGTTGCATAGGTTTCAAATATCAACTCTGGCGACAAAGCTTGGTGTGAGAAATATAGCATTGCTTGGAACAGGCCTTCTTCTGGCAAATTATGTAGTGGCTGTTTCTGTAGCCTTTTATATGCCTCAGGTATCAATTATTATACCTGAATATCATAAATTGTGTCAATGGGCATATTGATGCAGTGTACCAAACCAGCCAAATATCAAGCTATAATCTGACATGCGATCAGGTACAAGTACAGGTACAGCTCTTATAAACCCACCTTTTATATGTTCTTTAGGCATTTAGGTGGAGAATAATGGTCCCTGCACATGCTCTCTTATTATTTGGTCTTGTCTTCCAGGTTACCTCCATATGCCTTTTCTCATCTCTTTCTTTCATTGGTATTTATGTATTATGTAATTGTAGTTACTTTGTGCTAATGTTGCATTTCATGCAAAATGTCAGGCATGGATCTTGGAGCAAGCTAACTATACAATTGTAAATTGCATCTTTCAATTAAATATTTTTTTTAGTAATCAGAATTGTTCTTCTAGCTTGTACTAGCAACAGGTCGTATTGTTACTTGTGAGTTGATAATGACCAGAAACCACATATTATATTTGCAATGCAAGATTTTAATTGTTTACTGCTGTTACATTTGCATTGTGCATGAAGAAATATTGCAATTCTATCGGTAGCTATATGCGGTACACTGGTTCTGGTTAAAATCAACTGTTTTTAAATTAAAAAAAAGGCTGCTGTTAAAATCATTCTGTTTGAACTTTGTATCACGGCCTATGATGTTTTTCCTTTATTTATTCTCAACCCTTTGCTTGCAGATGCAGCACAAGAGAGGAGGCTTTTAGTTCTGTCTCTCTGAAGACTACTGGTAAAATAAACCCTAATCTCACAAATTAATAATATAGTTCATCAATCTGTATAATTATTCTGTTAGTTCTCTCCCATTCTTTGGCACGAGTATGTTGCTTGTCTACATAGAACTGAATCAGAATTTTGCTGTATAGATTGTGGGCATAAGCTGATCGGTCATTTTATTGTGATGCTATTCTAGAAAGTCGTATGAATTTTGTTACTTTAATGTCAATATATTTAATGACAATTATTTTTTTGTTGTTCTTTGTCATCTATAGCCTCTTTCAGTGGAACTAGGACCTTGTATCTTAGGCAGCATCTTTGACAGGATTCAGGTTTTTCAAAGATAGTTCTATTGTGTCATTATTAAATTTTAAATTTCAATTACTGCTTTCGTTTTGGTTTTTAATGACTTGTCTTATGTTCAATTGCACGTCATGATTTAGATTGATATTTTAAGCGGTGGATCGCTATTATCTGAATCGCTTTTGTGCATCTTGTACTTTGGGAAAAGGAAAAATAGTCATACCAATATTTATACAAAACTCAGGGACATAATTGTCAAATTTGTATTAGATTCTTGCATGGGACCTTTGCAATCTTTTGTTGTTTGTGAATATGTTGTATTGCCGTGCCTGTACACCTTTTATTTTTTTGACCCTCAGATTGTCTCTCTTACTATTTGTCTACTAATAAGTGGTTGCTAATGCATAGCGCAACTGGATAAAAACTGTGTAGGTTAGTACCATGATGAGATAATTAAACTGATGAACAAGTCACAAGAAATAAAAAAGACAAAAACAATATTTGGTCTGACATATGATGTCATAATGTGTAGTTTATACTATTACATTTTTGCTACTGTAATAGTTCTTGAGCCACTAATAGTTCCGTGAGTTAACTATATTGAAAATTCAGGTGTTAACTTCACCGATGGCAAATCTGAATGCAATAGCTATTGAAGCATACAAGAAATATATCGTTCTCTTATGCACTCTGGTCAGGTATGTCTCTAACTTGATAAATCAAGTATATTCTTGCAATTGAGCCTAAATTAAATTAATTTGCGGCTCATCATTGAACCATAATTGCTTTTAGGTGGCACATTAGGTAATTTCTCTAATCAGAATTTTTTTTGTATGTTAACATGTGTAATTTATTATGAAATTGCATATTGAGATTGGAAACTACGACTCATTTCATGAACTGGGCGTTCAGTTTTAGTTAAAAAGTGTTCTTCTTGGAGATGGTAATTTCTTCCCTAGATGTTTGCCTTATTTTATAACTATAAAAGTTGAGATGAACATAATCCTTTAAATTCTGACAACATATTGCTTCTCCGTTAATTCCCTTTTCTTTTCTTTCTCGAAGATTCAGAAAAAAGAGAATGGAACAGCTGGTCTGCTAGGTCTAAATTTGATCTTGAATAAAGGCTTTGGAAGAAGAAGATGATGAATTACCTAACCAAGGAACAAATTTTGAGGAAGAGAAGGGAACCAGTTTACTTAGCTCCCATCAATAGTGCTGGCTCTAGACCAAAGCTGGTATTGCTGGTCAATTTCTGGCATTCCTAATATTTTCTCACTTAATACATGTTATATGTTCTCATTTTTCATTTTGAACAATTTAGTTATGAAGATGTATTATTTTTGTTTTCAGCTTTAAAAATAGTTGTGTATAATCGAATGTTCTAAGTAATTGGTAAATGTGCTTAGTTTGTTCTATCTGTTTGACCATCCAGTACACTATCGTAGCAGGAATTTTTTTTTTTTTCAAATTTCTGTGATCTTTACCGGCGCTTAGTAAACGCCTGGATTATTTTTTGGAATTTTTTTTTTTTTTAAATTTTCTTGATTTTTACCGGCGTTTTTTAAGCGCCGTAAAGCAGGCCAAAACGCTGGCAAATGTCAAAAATTATGGGCGGCGTTTACTAAACGCCGGGAATCCAAAATTTCGGACGGCGCTAATGAAGCGCCGGGAAAAGAACACTGAAGCGCCGGCATTTGCTTTTCCCGACTCCTTTATTCGCGGCATTAACAGAAACGCCGGCAAATGTCAATAGCGGCATTTTCTGAGGCCTATAGTGACGTTTTTAAGCGCCGGGAAAGGCCAGTATTCTTGTAGTGTATTTTGATCATGTCACGTGAAAAAAAAATAATCACGTCACGTTACATCACGTGACCAAATCACGGCATGTTTGTCACGTCACGTCATGGCATGTCACGTATTTCTTTCTCTACTTGAGAGACATAACATTTTCTCTATTCTTTATTCTCTTTGTTACTTAGCATAAGCTAATATCCTTTTATTTGACTAAACCGGCCTGCTAACTATTAAGCAATTATGTAGAGTGAGGCTTTGGTACTATGCATAGCGCAGATTGGTCTGTACAACGGATCAATATTTTCATATTCAAAATTTAAATAGTCGATCTGAACCTTTCAACACGATTCTATATAAAAATGTATTTGCAAACTAAATTTTATATTGTTAGAATGTTTTACTATCTAAATAGAAAATCATTATTTTTAAATTATCTAAAATATTTCTAATTGATCTTTTATATATTTAAAAAAATTAATAAAAAAAATATAAAATTTAGTTTTAAGGTAAATTTTCATATAAATTAGAGATAGATAAAACTAGGCCCAGCCATGGCCCAAAAAGTAAAACCTAAAGGCTAAAACTCGTCTTCACAACTCTTTCTTCTTCTCCAGCTGACAAAAAGCAAATTCCACCTCTCCAGTACTTCACTTCAGACCCTCTTACCGGAGAGAAGATGACAGGAGAGGTTAAAGAAGAAAGCAACTCTAGTAGGAATAAGAGGTACTTCGTTGCTGTTCATGTGGGAGCTGGATATCATTCCCCTTCTAACGAGAAGGCCTTTCGCCTTGTCATGAAGCGCGCCTGCCTTGCCGCTGCTTCAATTCTCCAAAAGGTTTCCCTTCTGTTTCTCCTGTTACTTGTCGATTCAGTGGGGTTTTTAGTAATTGTTGCTAATAACAGCAAATTCTGTGAATTTAGGATGATGGTACAAGTCTCGATGCTGTTGCAGCTGCTATTCAAGTTTTAGAGGTTTGTAAATAGAACAATTCATCTAGGGTTGTTCAAATGTCGGTTCGGTTGAAATCGAATTAAAATATTCAAACTAAAATTTTATTTGGTTTTCAAAAATCTAACTGAACCAAAAAAAACCGAAGTAAATTTCAGTTTGTTTGGTTGCGAAATAAGAGAATACATATACAAATACATTTAAAAATCATAGAAATAAGTATCAAGAAATATATCAGTCGAACCAAATTAAGAGAGATTAAACCGAACCAAATATAATAAACCGGAGTAATTCAAGTAAATATCAAGTAAATTTTTGTTTGTTTGGTTGAACCGAAGTAAATTCATTTACTGAATCTGCAAAAAGAAAGAAAGAAATTATCTTCTTTCTCTTATTTAGGATGATCCAATTACAAATGCGGGTAGAGGTTCCAATTTGACAGAGGAGGGGCATGTAGAATGTGATGCGAGTATCATGGATGGTTACTCTGGCACATTTGGAGCTGTTGGATCTGTAAGAGGTACCTAAAAAACTAAATTGTGCAACCATTTTTTTTTTTAACCGTCTCGTTCTCATTTATTACAAACCATTGGTTTGACCATAGCTTCTATTGTAGACCAGGTGTAAAAAATGCCATCCAAATTGCGATGCTATTGGTCAAAGAGCAAATGACCGGGTCCTGCAAACTGGGTCGGATACCTCCAATGTAATTATTTTCTTTTAATTAGTAAAATCTGGAAATTAAAATATCAAACTGCAGTAACTGTAATTGATATGTCAGATTATGTATGTATTATCAGGTTTTTGGTTGGTGATGGGGCCCGTGATTGGGCAAAGTCAAAAGGGCTAAATGTACCGGCAACAGTACAAGAAGCAAATATGGTGTAGTTTTTATCCTTATCTTCTATTATTAATAGATTTTCATAGTAGATGAAAATTTAGAATGCCTCCATGTGATCAGGAAATTGCAAAAGAAAGCCAACTATTTTGTTATTTGCAAAGAGACCCTGATTTTTTTGGGAAATTACAAAATGTTTACTATCTGATGAATTTTGACACAGTGGTTTTTTTTTCTTTTTTCTTTTTGAGCGTGCTATTTCCTTGTGTTGTTTCAGATATGTGGCATTGAATGATGCTATAAAGCAATCAACTAAGTGGACTTAATTATTTATTTTTTTGGAAATATTGGAAGTACAAGGACTTCTCTATGATTTCAGGAAAACTTGGCTGTATTTGCATGCCTCAATTAGAATTCATAGGAGTAAGTTCAAGGATAGCGTTTATCTTTCCTTATTAGTTTCTTGGTTTAAAAGCAGTGGTTGGTGACAAAGAGAGCGAAAGAACAGTGGTCGAGATACAAATATATGCTTGCTAAGGCTACCTCATCTTCTCAATCAGGTTTCCTTATTGCTTTATGATAAAAAAAATGTGCATATGAACAAGTTCTTTTAAAGCTATCTATCTATATGTTATGTACTATGGTTACTTGGCATGAGAAATAATTCCCTGGTTTCACTGATACAGAGAAAATGGAGAACTCTAGTGCATCTACAAATGAAGAAGATATAACAATGGATACAGTTGGAGTAGTTTGTGTTGATAATTTAGGGCGTGTGGCCTCTGGGGCATCAAGTGGCGGTATTGCATTGAAGGTGCTTCTAGATGCGTGCTTCTCGATTTTTTGTTTTTGTTTAAGCAACCTTCACTGCCTATTTCATTTTGACATTGATCTATGAACTTATTGCGTAGCTATAAATTGGTAAATTTTTGGGGTAAACTTAATATGGATAATATACACAAAAGTCGTGGAGGAAGGAATTGATGAATTTTTTGAGGTAATTATTCTATTTCTGTATGTTTAATTAAAGTTTTTGTATTTTTCAAACCTTGTTAGATCAATGGTCGGGTTGGATTGGCAGCCATGTACGGATGCGGGTGTTGGGCTTCATGCAACCCCGACCAGTTTGGAGCTACATTTCCTGTTGGTTGCTGTGCAAGTGGGGCCGGGGAATACCTGATCAGAGGGTTTGCTTCACGTGAATGTTGCGTCTTAGCCACATTGTATGTTATTTCTCCACTACCTTTAAAGAATTATGCTACTATGCATTTTTTAAGGCTGTTGGTATTTTTTCTGAAACCTTGATGTGTATTTATTTCAAGAACGTATGGATAGTTCTATTAGAATTTGAAATGGAATTTGAAGAGGAAATATTTCATTGATTGAATTGAGCATTACATTGCTTATAAGAGTTTATATAGGCTAATTAGCCATTGTGATATTTTCTAATTATTCTACTAGCCGTTAGGCTTTTCTATTACACAAAATTCTAATCCAACAAATTGATTATAATTGATTGGATATTAATGTAATTTATATCGTAATTTTGGAAGTTAATATTGATAAGGTTGCATATAGCATATGCTGCTGAGTGTCTCCAGCAATTATGTTTCCAAGTTTCTTATTTTCCTTTTTTCTCTCTGTTCAGGTCAGAGTCGGGCCCGTCGTCAGCATGCACCAAAGTTCTACAGTCTATTGTGCTAAACAGTAGTCAGAATTCACATGATACAGGTGCCGGCTTATTATTGGTGCAAGCTGATCTTGTTAAGGTTGACTATCCTTTGTAGTTTTCAATTGCTAAAGATATTGATCACCTTATAACCATAAAAAAGTCGAATTCACATCCTCTGAGATATCTTAAACTTTGAGTTGATATGAGGAAAATTTGGACCGTTCAAATCCATTCTGCACAAATCTCAAAGCACAATAATTCTGTACTCCCCCCTGCATTCCGAAGAGGCACCGAAAAAATTTGGCCCGGCTTTTGATAAACTGAAATTATGAGATATCTTAGAGGATACGGACTAAAAAAAGTTCACCGCTTTGATAGTGATAAGTTTATATTTTTATTAGGAAAAGGAAAGTTATTCTCAACTCAAAGCAGTAGAACTCGCTGCAGCTTATTCATCTGCCTCATTTGGAGTTGGCTACATGGGGAGCTCTATGGACCGTCCCAAGGTCTCTCTCTCTCTCTAGAAAAATTGGATGTGGCTGCCAATGTTATATTAATAAAATAAAGAGTACTTTACAACACCAACAAGTTAAGACTTTAATTTAATTGAGAGAGAAAACAACCAACAATTGAAACAGGTGCCTAGTGCATGCTCTCTCTGCTTCTCATTTACAAAAATTCCTTTCATTATTTTGGGAATTTGTTTTCTACTCTCTGCTATGTGGTTATTTTAAAAGAAAAGGGAATAAATTGCTCTTTGGGCCCAATGGGCCATGTATCTTGCTTATATGTACTATGTAATGAGTGAGTCTATGGTACTATGCATATCACGGGTTGGTCCGTAATACAGATCAATATTTCTGCTTTCAAAATCTTAACGGTCGATCCGAACCGTTCAACATGATCCTCATATGAATATGTACTTGCAGACTGAATTTTATATTTTTTTAGAATTTTGTTACTATTTTTTAAAATAGGTAGAAAATCACTTGATCTGAAAGTTTTGGACCATCCAAAAACAGTGATTTTCTACCTATCTTCAAAAATAGTAAAGAAATTCTAAAAAAATTAAAATTCGGTCTGCAAGTACATATTCATATGAAAATCATTTTGAATTGTTTGGGATCGAACGTTCGGATTTTGAAAACGAAAATATTAATCTGTATTACGGACCAAATCGTAATATGCATAGTACCATAGACTCACTCCTATGTAATTTACTCTTGAAGAGAGAAAATTAGTAAATTAAGTTTACTTCACATATATTCTCTCTCCTCTCTTCTTCCCCTTCGCACCCAAACCCTAACATTTTTTTTTGGCATCTTATGTAACTGTAGCCTCCCTCAGATACTTTGATAATTTAGGGAGATCTTTTTTGTCAAAAAAAGAAAAAGGAGAGATCAGTTTTTGCAGGGTACCTTTTTTTTTTCCATATGCATTTTGGGTCTAATTTGCATTTGTGAAATTTCAAGTGTGTTATATCTTGTTTCAACCATTTACTAATTAATGACATGCTTTTTTGCTTTGTCACTTGCAAGTGTTTTGATAAATTTTCTTATTTGGTCCTTGGCTCCTTGCTAGCCCTCTTATGCTAACAACCCCACTGTAATCAGTAAATATATTTTTTTTAATTTTTACATTTTTGTCCCTGGCATTGTAGGTAATCATTCTCAGAGCTCCAGAACAAACGAGGGATGATCAGATAAATCATTTTGCAATTCGCATTAATCTTGATTATTAAAAACACAGCATATGCATTACTTAACTGTTGTAGTGATATATTTTTTTTTCATTCATTATTAGATTGTATTTGTTGCTTTTGCATATTAATTTCAAGTTCCTAGTCTTTTAAGCCAATTTGAATTTTTTTTTGATAAATTATTGTTAGTGGCTTTAGCTGTTAATTATTATTACTGTTATGATATCTATTTGAGATTTAACCGATTATAGCACTAGTTATTATTAGTGGCTTTTGCTTCTAATTACTGCTCCCTGATTTCAGTTCTTTTTAGCATTTCCTTGTAAATACTTTTCTTATTAATACAATTGTTAGTGGCCAATTAGACCACTAACCTTCAAATAAAAAAAAATTCGTGTTCATTGGATGATCCAGCAATGAGGAGAAACGAATAAACGTCTAATGTGAACCGTGAGGTGAGATACTTTTTTTTTTTTAATTTGAGAAATATTTTCTTAGATTTTAACTTTCATCGAATCACCTTCCCTTTAGTTAATCACTTGAGAGTAGGTCCGATGGGCATCGGACCTACTTTGGTTCGATGGGTTTAATCACCGTCGATTTGCTTTAAGATTCGTGCTGAATGCTTTAAACTTCACGTGTATGTTTCAATTTTCATGCGCACAAATCTTAAATTAGATCGGACGGTCATCATGCTCATTGAACCTAAAATTAAATACAGCGAACAAGCACGGAAACTAACAGCTAATTAGGTTTGAACATTAGAGCAACTTCGTTTCCGTGATTGTTAAAAACTTAAAATTAAATTTATTTGTCACACCAGTAATACAACAAATTGCTAATTAAAAAATAATAATAAATTAATAAGTGTTCTACCTCCTCAAGTGACGCATTAACATTTATAATTCTTTTGCAAGTAGAATGAAGATGCTTTTAGCCAGAACTACATCTTCGTTTATACATTCGCTCAAACACAAAGTGGTCAGTTTAATCAACATACTCCATACGTACAAAATGTTGTAAACTGGGTAAAATTTTTAACACAGAAGTTTTGACATCATGCAGCGCACAAACCATATGTGGCCAGTGGCGGAGGACTTGAGAGTAGGTCCGATGGGCATCGGACCTACCTCGGTTCGATGGGTTTAATCACCATCGATTTGCTTTTAGATTCGTGCGAAATGCTTTAAACCCCGTGTGTGTATGTTTCAATTTTCGTGCGCACAAATCTTGTACTACATCGGACGGTCAGAGTGGCGTTGAACCTAAAAGTAGGTCCGATAGGCATGGCGGAGCCACCATTTTAAAATCAGATATGAAGTAATATAAATATGTTGACCTGCCTACTACTGAAAATTAAATTGCCTACCCATCCTTTGACAATTCAATACTGAAATCCAATCGAATGAATTATAATTGACTAAAATTGTTGAGTGTTAATGTTTTTCTTGATTTCTATTTAAATCTGATTTAGAATTTGGTGAGATTGATTAAAATGATTCAAGTATGTAAGTTAATTTTGTCTACTGACCCGGTAACCCGGCAACCGGAAACTTTTTGTCCACCCCTGACTCAAATTCTGACTACGCCACTGTATGCAGCGATGTTTTGATTCTATAGACCATGCAATGCATAAAGTCAAAACTGCTCTGTTAAAATCATTACCCTTGTAAACGTACCTTCTAAATTTGACTTCCCACAAAAAACTATGTTTGATAATTTACATATTAAAAGGTAAATCTGAGAAGCATAGAAATTCCAAATATATGTTGTACCCTATAGCCCAGGTAATCTAAACTGGAGCAAAATCCAGAATCCAAAAAAATACAAGGTTCCCTGAAAAAGCTATTAAATTTCTGACATGCAAAACTTTGCCAAAAATTGCTGGTATCAGAGAAAGAGAAGGGGCGGTCTTTTGCACTTTTGCCAAATCAAATACCAAATACCCCCAGAGAGGGACTAAATGATAACTAACTACTACTAATCCCCTATTAATATGCTAAATGTTTGCAATGAATATATCAACTATGTACTTTCCCCATTATACTGCAGCCAGCGTACCATCTACTGTACCATTTTCGTCAGAATCCAGGGCAGGTACTTTTGGAGACTTTGACATGACTCTTGAAAATCCATAACCTAGAGAGCTCCCACTTGTAGCACACAACTGTATTTAATGTACAAAGAAAAGGAAACAACAAACATTAAATCTTTTAAATTCCACATAGCCTAAACAAAGGTACTGTGTACTGGTAATTTGGTATTACATGGTGTTTCAGTACAATATAGCATCCCGGTTATAATTTTACCATTAGAAGTTGCATAATGTACTCACCCCTTGCGCCTTTAATCACTTCTCACTTTATCTTTGGTATAAAATTGTCTACTCAACAAATTTGGTGACCAACAATTGACTGGACTAACTCTCGGTTACATTTGACTTGAAAAAAACTCTTGTAGAGTGAGGCTATGGCACTATGCCTAGCGCAGATTGGATCAATATCTTTGTTTTTAAAGTTCAAATAGTCGATTTGAACCTTTCAACATGATCTCCATATGAAAATATATTTGCAAACCAAATTTTACATTTTTTTTTTAAAATAACAAAAAAATTGTAAACATGTAAAATTTGATGTGAAAGTACATTCTCATATGAAACTCATGTCGAACGGTTCAAATCGACTGTTTAGACTTTGGAAACAGAGATATGGATCCATAGTACGGACCAATCCGCGCTATGCATAATACCATAGCCTCACTCAACTCTTGTAAGCCTAAATGAAGCCATTGATTCAGCTTTGAACATCAATAGAACAGTAAGCCAACTATAGGAAAAGGACAGTCAAGGGAAGTAGAAAAGTACAAAAGAAAAACCCTACATTTTAAGAAAATTACAGAAAAACCCTTTATGTTCATTATTTTCAAAAAGTGATTAATATACAACAACATTCATAAGTCCTAACTGTTTGTTACATAATCACGTCAGATAAATGGAGTATGAAAAATATTTAGTGCAATAGATTAAAGCACTTCTTATTTTATGTAACATGGATTCTTCTCATTTATCACAGTTTCTTTTGAGTGCAAGGAAAAAACAGCGATCCAAACAAAACACAAGCTTAATTTTTGTTCCCTCAACAAAGTAGGAATTGTTTTCTTCGTAAATAATGAAAAAGGGAGGCCTTCGGATATTTCAAAATAATGCAAAACACTCCTTTTGAAATTCCCAAAAAAAATTGAAACAGATTGAACTGTTATTCAACATAGATAGCCTGTGATAAAAGTAGACTTCAAAACTAGTTAAAATCAAAGCACGAGTTGCAAAAGGTTAACAAGGAATAATTGCCAGGTGGCACCATATGTACAGTGAAAATTTTGCAAATGTTAGTAAGGTCGGGTTTTGGCACAATAAGTTTCAATTAGAAAATGCTAATGTCTGGAATTCCAAAAAAAAATTGTCACTGGTAAGGGTTCAAAGTAATAGCTGTCCGACAACAATGTAAGATTTAATTATGGACAAGCTATGGAATCCAAAAAATACCCACCAAATGGTACACTATCAGACAAATACTAATCTCATATTAGAAACTGAAGTGCTAAAGCATAGTTTATCATGACAAACATGTATATGTTCCTTTCAGTTGTAACCTGTAAGACAAAAAAAAAGGTGCTTTCCGAAAACCTTACGTAACTGACTTAAGCAAACAGACATGTGGAAGCCAAAGCACAAAAAGACAAGAAGAGATGCTGTGAAATTTGCATTCGAGTTGATTACCCAGCACCTTCAGATGATTTATTTGCTTATTCATTTTTGCACATGCATATATAGCAACAGTCAAATTGGCATCTAAATATCCATTAAACTTGACATAAGAACTAATTAAGAAAGCATGTTTTGTGTTAAATGATATGTCAAAATACGCTGAATTTGTACAATCATGCCTTGAAAAACAGGAACTGTTTCCATATCGGGTCTTTCCAGGGTCTAGAAGGTAAGGAACAAGACTGCACCACTAATATCTTTCAGAGAGGGGGGGTGGGGGGGAGTGGGGGGGGGTTAATCTGCAGATCCAGCCTGTGCATTTTAGATCGGAGGGACAGGAGTGCAGTTGCCTGCTTTTCAAGGCCTGAATAACAGCAGAAATATCCACACCTTATTTTTTAAGTAAAATACTACTTTGCTTATGTCAATCGCCCTGATAGCAAAATAGACATGACTTCTTATATTGCTTTCACATGTTGCAAAACAAACTGTCTTTAATTCTTCAAATTTGATTTATAAATTGTCAAGATTATAGTACGCATTGACTTCAAAACCTCATTGTGTATGCTAACAGAAAGAGTACCATTTTAATTGCCGTTTTCAGTCAGAGAAGTTTGTACAAAGAATATACTAATATCTAACCCTATATTGCAAAAAAAAGCCCCTACACCCTCAATAATTGAAAAAGGCACAAGTTTGTTCAAAAAAGATTCCTACCATTAGTTTAGCTGTGACCATTAGTATTATAAGGGATGAGGACAAATTTATAAGCAAACTAATACTGGTTTCTGCAGTATTAAAATACCATCCACTTCAATCATATTTTACGAAAAAAGATTTAAGCTAAATTTAAGTTATTTAGAAATTAGTTTTATAAAATAAAATTTATCACTGTTTCATGGTTTATTACGTGGTTTAAAAACAGTTTTGAAGATTAACTAACAGAAAACCTTTAATTTTATTTTCTCCATCAAGGAGCTATTTTGCATTTATAGAGAATAATGGTTTTTTTTCCTTTGCAATTTATAATTAACCTAGGGGTTTTGATGCAATTTATCTTTTCTGAAAGTACAGTAATAGCATTTGTCCTTAAATTATACTACAAATCTAAGTATAGTCAACACAGAAAGGTACTTTCAGATGGCATTTTAATACATAAACTGAAACACAGAAAAGTTCTACTACAAGGCACTGTTTAAAACACAGTCAACACAGAAAAGTTCGTTTTAGATGCTTACAGACGCGTCACTTTAACACAGAAACTTGCTAGTTTACAACACAGCTATATGAGCATCCAAAATCAGTCAATTTTTCTTTAATACAGAAACTGAGTACTTGTTATTAACACAGCTATAGGAGTACTTGTTAATAACACAGCTATAGGAGTAACCATATCAGTCAATTTTTTTTACTTAAAATGATTTGGAATTAACAAATTGAACATTCAATAATAGTGGAACTTCGGTTGAAACCATTATTACCAACTTCAAGCCCATGCTGCTGCGAAAATAAGATTCTTGCGAAGAAAAACTATGTTTGATAATTTTCAAAGACATGGAAATGATGGAATCTAGGCAAGGGTGCCTGACTGGGTGAGACACCAACAAAAAGGGAAAATCGAATCCAAATGCAAAATATGAAATTCCATTATATAAACAGCCGAGGATTTTAAATCCGGGTCATTATTTCAAAAGTGCCAGAATTCTACAGAATCCAGCAGAATTCTGTGCCACTTTTTGAAAGGACAGGCTTTGTTCTTTGCAGTTCTTTAAATGAATTTCTAATGTTAATTTAGAAATTCAAGCACAATTATAGGAAAATGTAAAAGAAAAGATAGAGAGATAAGCATGGATATATCTCACGACTCAAACAGTAGTATAGTATGCGGGTATTGATGCAGACTTCAATGCAAATATTAGTGCTTCTAATTACCACCATGCAATGCTATCTACCACAGATACACTCAAGAGAGCAAAAACACGATCCAAAGCAACGAGAGTACTAATTCAGATGATACATTCAGACTTCAACACACTAAAAGTGAAGCAAAATAAAACGGAAATTACTGAGACAAACTATATGTAATTATGTCATAACCAACCTCAGTGAGCTCGGAGAGATGGCGAGACCTAAATTCATTGATTGTTGCTGCAATCTCTGATGTTGGCATCTTAGCCTAATGTACCAGGAAATAAATAAACATATCATTGTACAAAGAAAATAGTGTGCTGATAGAATAAAAGAACACAGGCACGTCAATAATTAGTCCGCTGAATGTAAACATGGTTCTTCTTATTTTTAATGAAACCTACCCACAAATAATATTAAGATTTTTAGATTCTTCGAAAACTGTCAGAAGTTGATAGAAGTGAATTTGCACCTCCTTTCATACCAAAACAATGAACAATTTCAACAAGCTCTTTTTTCCCATTTAAATGGACATCACATCATGTGGTTTCAGTATAAGTTTTGTTGAAAACTATATATTAATGTCTGACCAGCACTTGACAGTATACATCACACTACCTGTGCAAGAACAGCAGCTGCCAATTGCAGACTTGGCTCCAAGGTTTCCGGAACAACCTTCAAAAAATAAAAAACAGAGTTCTAAATAGTTAGTTAAAAGAAGGTAAATGAAATCGGAAAAAAAAGAGATTATTCCTAGTACTAAAGTTGGATAACAAATTAATTAATTAAATAAAGGTAACTTACAGCTGATGCACCAGCCTTTTCCAAATTAACGCCATGGTCAACATCATGAGCTCGAACAAAGGTTTTCACATGGGGGAAATATTTGCTCAGTGCCCATACTGCTCGGTAATTTGCACCGGGTGTATCTAAAGCTATGGCAGCAGCACAGGCTCTCTCCGCCCCAACTTTGTGCAAAACCTGTTACAGTTTCATTCAAATTTTGCACGATAAGGATGAGATAAAACAACAAATAAACATAAAAATGTCACATCAGATCTTAATTCTTAACCAATCATTCTTGTACCAGCAACGACAACAACAAATATCAGTATACTAATAGCGAACTAGATGTGTCTCGTTATAACAAGTAAAATTACTTGAACCATATTTTTTTTGGATGCCATTTATTGAAATGATAAATTGATAGTATTGCTCTTCATTGTTAGGAATCACATACCTCCCTGCTTCCAGCATCTCCAAAATACACTGGGAGGTCAAGAGCACGCCCAAATGCAACCCGATCACTGACAACAAAATTAAATAATTTCAATTTGAATTTACTGATGCCTGCTGCAAGATAATAGCATGCTTAATTTAAACGAAGAATCTGGGCTACAAGAACATTAAGTTGAACAGATGCAGCAAATTCAAAATGTTAAAAAGGTACTCCATGAATGCAAAACTAAAATGTCAAAAATACAGAAGACTGTAAAAAAAAATTGCCTGCTAACGTCGAGTGCAACAAATGGGATTAACCGCTCTGAAAGAAGTTGAGCAATGATCTGAAATGGTTGTCAGAAATCAAATTAACATCTCCCAAAAAAAAATATTAATATTAGAAGTTCTCTATCAGTTTGCAGGTAATAGAAAGCACCTGTCCGACACGCCCAAACCCACATATGATTATGTGGTCTTGCAAGTCATCTGTCTGTAAACAAAAAACTTGACAAATTATTAACACCCCACAAAAATATCAAGTAAGAGACCATGGCTTGCAGCTCTGGATTTCAGTCCAAGCTAGTACCAGGTTCTTGTGTAATGTAAGGGTTACTTTGGTATTGTTTTGTAGGGAGTTTAAAGCTAGTCTATGTCTTACTGGTACTAATTTGATGACACATCTCCATACCCAATCTACTCGGGCACTTTATTAAGTCTCAACTCTCAACTAGGTTTTTTGCAATTTTGTTTTTGCTCCAAAATTGTAACTTGGAGATGATTTAACATCTTCTCAGGTAATTTCATAGCCAGAGATGAAGAGGACATTTAACGGATCTACATATCAGAAGTTTCAGCACCAAAAAGGCAATTATCGATTAAAAATTAGTGGATCGAATTACGGCGATATGGGACGTATCAAAAATTCATAGAATCTGGATAGTATGTTTTAAGAACAGGACATATTTAAAAAAGAGTGAGGCTACGGTACTATGCATAGCACATATTGGTCCGTAGTATGGATTACTCATTCTTAAAATTCAAATAGTCGATCTGAACCGTTCAACATGATCTCCATATGAAAATGTACTTGTAGATCAAATTTTACATTTATAAATTTATTTTACTATTTTTAAGATAGGCAAAAAATTCAATTTATCTAAAGATTCTAGACCATTTAAAAGTAGTAATTTTCTACCTATCTACAAAAATATTAAAAAATTCTAAAAAATACAAAATTTAGTCTTTTAAGTACATTTTCATATGGAGATCATGTTGTGCGGTACAGATAGATTATTTAGACTTTGAAAATGAAAATATTAATTCATAGTACGGACCAATCTGCACTAGGCATAGTACCACAGCCTCACTTTAAAAAAAAAATCAGGCCACACAGGCACAAGAACATGTAACTGTATAAACCAGCTGGCATGCTAATTCATGCAATGCTTGTAAACTGAAACCACAACATACCTCACTTTCGGCTGGTAGTAAGCTTCTGACATCATGCTGCTCGAATGTTGAGGCAAGTAGCTGGCCACCAGCAGCAAGATAGGGAGTAAGAGCCATTGAAATGCCAACAACCAAAAACAACAAGGAGGAAAGCTGTGATGACAGAAGGCCCTGCAATTTTTTTACATCTGAAGGGTCAGAATAAAGAAGTAAAAGGTGATTACTGAGTCTATTCAACAATAACCGGACATGTATTTTACACGATTCAGCAAACATGACATTACTGTTTCAGTGTCCGTTTATTTCTTGGTTCATTTATTCTGTTGCTACTTGGTCTTTCCTGTCATACAAAATGACTGATTGACAGAAGCTTAAGCAAAGCTAATAATTGACCTACTTTGGAAGCATAACTAAGGTTTAATGAGTTTAAGAGTACAGTGCCGCACAACTATGGTTTGGTAGTACTTGAGTCAGTACAAAAGGCAGAAATTTCTGCTTAATTGACAGAATTTAGAATTACTGAGTTCATTTAAAAATTCACACGTAAACCTGCATGAGACAAAGAAAGTGAAACCTGATTAACAGCTTCTCCAAATGCAACAAAAGCAAACTCTCCTCCAGGAGCAAGCATCAAACCAACCCGTATAGCAGCTATGGAAGAAATCCCAAATAACTTGCCAACTAAGAGAACCAATAAAGTCTTCCCGGCTATTAAAGCACCCAGAGTTCCTAATACAACTGGGAAGTTTGAAAAGAGAAGTTTCGGATCAATAGACATGCCGACCTGAAAAACCAGAACAAAAGCAATAATTTAGAAAATTGTATGCTATTCAATTAGAGCTTTTCTTCTCTTACAAGTCATTGCCCTGTAGATACGAATAAGAAAGTGCATCGTTTCCATATTTTTATAGAACAATATTTTAAGAGTGAGGCTATGGTAATATGCATATTACACAGCAGCCCGCGCTATGGACTTATATCACCGTTCTTAAAGTTCAAAAGGTCGATCTTAACAGTTCAACATGATCTTCATATGATAATGTAGTTGCAGACCAACTTTAACAATTTTTAGAATTTTTTTACTACTTTTTTAGATTGGTAGAAAATCACTTGATTTGAAAATTCTGGACCATAAAAAAGTAGTGTTTTCTAAATATCTAAAAAAATAGTAAATAAATTCTAAAAAAAATATAAAATTTGGAAATAAGGATCTTCCACTAGAGTTGTCTATTTTACCCAGACCTCTAATTAGCACATCTTTTTTTTATTTTCCTCTCAAGCACAGGTTAAACAAAACCGGTTTCAATTCTGTACTAAAATCTATGGAGCAATCTCCTCAAGTTAATCCACATAGGAAGGAAGAAAATAGCCGAACTTTTGGATTGAATACACGTCGATTGAAACAGTAAACATAGTTCAAAAGATATCAGTCCATTTTGTAAAAGCCTTATCAAACATCAAGAAAAGCAACAAATTGTTATAAAACCAAGCACTTACCGTCATAAAAAACAAACCTAAAAGGAGACCACGATACGGGGCAATGTCAGACTCCACCTGAAGAGAGAATTCGGTCTCGGCTAACAGTAGTCCAGCCAAAAACGCCCCTAAGGCCATAGAAAGACCCGCCTATGCAAGAAGTAATTATTATTATACTCTATTAAATGCACAAGTTGAGGAAAAAAAAAAAAAAGGTGCTAAAGTGCCACATACCCGAGCTGTAAGAAGGCTTGTGCCAAGAATAACGAGGAGGGTATTTGCAGAAAAAATCTCTGCATTTTGGTTTTCGGCAATTTGTCTATAGATTGGCCTCAAGAGCTGCCAGATTAAAAGGGCGATGGGAATATTACTACAAAGCATCAGATTAAGACTTCAACACATAAAAAGAAAAATTTAAGCTTACATTCAACCCTACTAGCTAGGAAGTATGCATTTTATGTAATTAAAATTTTCATATACGATAAGTCTACTAAAAATATCATATTGTAATTACCAAACGGCCCCCAGCAATAATAGCAGTTATGGCGACCATTGCCTTCACTGCTGCTTTTCCAAGTGCTTCTGCTATGGCTTGGAACCCACCCTAAAAATGAAGTGTATGTTGACATAGTTAAAAAAGACAAAGAAGCGAAAACCGAAAACCGAAAAGCACAATATATCAGAAAAAACTCTACAGGGATAACAAAGAGAAGATTACCCCTCCTTTAGAAGAATTAGGTGATATAAGCGGTATGAGAATAAGCAAAACTACCACGGCAATATCCTAGGAGATAGCAACAACAGTGAAGTTAGAAACACAGGCCAGTATTAGGGAAAGATGGTGAACATGCTCATACAAAGTTACAAATAGATATCAAACAATCTGGTAAAACAGCAATACATCAAACACAGTACACAAATATATTACTGATGGGTATAATGAGTTTGAATTTACCATTCATGGCAAAAAAAAAAAGTTTACCTGAAAAAGCAAAACAGAAAAGGTGGCCCGTCCATAACGTGACGTACTTTCACCTCTCTCCTGAAGAACCTGTGAAGAAAGCAGGTAACAGAAATTCTCTCAACTAATTTGGAATATTCAGATTTGAGGGGTAAATAGGGAAGTATTGTGATGATGAGTACCTGCAATACAACAGCAGTAGATGATAATGCAAGACCACTGCCGATTACAACAGCAGCGGTGCCCGGTTGACCACAGAAGGAGTGGCAAATCAATCCCACAGCTGTTGCTGTGGCCAAGACCTAGCAATATCATGGAACTCTTTAATATGAAAAGATGCTTGTACTTGTGATTTGACACATACTATTGTGAAATTTGGGTGGAGCTTTTAAATCACCTGAGCGGTTCCTAGCCCGAAGACATATTTCTTCATTGAGCTAAGTCTTTCAACTGAGAGCTGTAAAAATAAAGCATTAGACCACTTGTCAAGAGAAACAGCCTCACTTTTCCAATTAAAAACTCAACATGTAACTGAATAAATGGGCTTGTTAATACTACCGACCAAAAGCACAAGCTTTGCTTGTGGCTTTAATTAGATGGAGAAAGGGCAGCACACGTTTTTTTAAATCAGATACTTTCTAAAGGCTTTTGGAGATTACTCCCAAAACCGCATAATGGCATCACTGCAATTTCATTAGATTTATTGAAAAGGTTGCAAGAAGTACCTCCAATCCGATATTAAAGAGCAGAAAGACAACTCCAAATTCAGCAATCTCCTTTGTGACATGAACATGACGAATAAAGGAGAACCCATACGGACCAATAAGAACACCTGCAGCAAGGTACCCCAGTACAGGACTCCCTAAAGAAAGGAGATGAGTGCATCAGCGGCGTAGAATGACAAAACAAAACATAACTTTTTACAGTTGAGATTCTGCTAACTGCAAAGAATTACAAACGAATGACCCAATGCATGCATGCAGAAACCAAAAAAAAAGAAAAGAAAACCATAGATGAACTACATAACAAACTATTTAGAATGGGTCTATCAGACTGCAAATGGAGTAAGACAGAACCCAACAAGCCAAAGAATGAAAGTTACAAAATATTGAACTCATATTTCTATTTAACAGAGATGGAATACCTCCAGGGATTCTCTGGAAAATAGGCACAAAAATTACACTAGCAAGGAGCAACGATAAGATATCCAGTAGGGAAGCTTCTCCTTCCTTTAACTGCATAACAATGTAATCAAGTCAGTGTTGCAAAAGGTAAACTATGCACAACACACCCGAACTTTAGTATTATATCCACCTCAAAACACACTCTTCCTCGGCAAATATTATTGACAAAATGATACACAGTATAAACTTAATGTCAGCACTTCAGATGATGATATTAATTAAATTCCATGCGGTCTATAAGCACACTTTGTATATTATTAAATTTTAAGCAGTTAGAATAAATATAGCTATTTATGTGAAGTTCTAAAAATATAACCTCCTGATGAGGTATTCGCTCGATGAGTTTCATTATCCTTTTTGGAAATTTTCTTATTGCTTTGACAACAGAGCCTGTAGTTGAGGTTACTTCTTCGATGCCAGTGACTACATCTGGCTGCAAGAAATAAGCATTCTTCTCTGCTCGATTAACTATGAAAAACACGCTGCAAGAAATAAGATGTAGGAATATAAGATGACCTGTAATACATTATTCATGATAAATTATTACACTACTTTTAGAGAACAGAATTACAAATTAAAACCATATGTAAATCATTCCCAAAATAAGACCAGTGCTGAACTGAAATGAGTTTATGCCACATATAGAAAACAAGTAAAAAAATGATTAAATAAGCAACCGGAAAAAGAATTTGCGACAGAAGTTTCTAATTACAGCTGCAACTTGACCTAATAAGACACACATGAGTACTGAACAACCTTGTTGTGAGCTTGTGATAAGTTGCAAGAAACCTAACAAGAGTCCCAGACAAAGGAGATGCTTTTTAAAACGGCTCACTATACGGCAACAAATGCATCTTAATGAGATAGTAGTGACAAGAAAACTAGAGATAAATTGCAAGAAACCTAAAAGTCCCAGACAAAAGGTTTATTCTTAACATGACTCACTACACGACAAGAAATGCATCCCCATAAGATTACACTATAAAGATTTGGATGGTTGAATAATACACACAATAAAGGAAACAAAATTAATTAAAGATTAATGTCTTAATGGTTACGCCATACAACTCACCCAATGCCAAGAAAGAGTGCCCCAAAAACAACCTTAAGAGCATGTGCCCTCAAGAACTTAGCCAACCCGCGAAAAACTGAGCTTAGTGTGAACCCAGTGCCATCCTTTTCAGAAGAGAAGAATGAAGCTGAGAAAAAACGGGAAGATTTCTTGATCAATGACTTAGGGGCACTTGTGATGGAGGTTTGTTGTGCCTCTTTTTTTTTCATTCCGTCCTTGGGTTTCTCTGATTCAATTTCACTTTCCTTGACAGGTTCTACAGTTGAAGTGTCGGAACTCTCTTGGATAAATTCATGTGAAGGTTCAATCTCTTCAACGGATGAGTCAACAGGAGTTGAAACCTCTGTGTTCAATATCTCGTCTATTTCAGATACAACATCATCTTTGATTGCTTTAATTGATTCTTCGGAAACAAGTGGCTCTTCCATGCTTGTACCCTGTGCAAAAACCCACTAATAAGTTAAATAAGTCACACTTCCAGTAGTGATATCCTGTTCATGCCCAGTCTCAGGAATATTGGTAATATGATATTGAACAAAAATATAGTACAAGGAAGTGAAAGTAGCATAAAGTACTAGATTTTTGTATAATATCAGTCACTATTCACATCTATATAGTACCAGTACATACCAGTAGTTGCTACAGTTAAGTACCTGATTGTCAGCACTTGACAATTGTGGCTCTACAACATCAACCGAACAAATCGCCTTTTCAGCCTTCTGCAATGCTACCTCAGCATCACTGACACGCTGGGCCGCTTCCAGCTCAAGAGCTACGGCTTGTTCAGCCAAAAGCATAATATTCGCCACATCCTCTTCTGCCTTGGATGCATCTATTTGCGCCTTTTCAGCTATCTCATTCAACCTATCAACCTCCTTTTGTAACTGCTGTCTCTTATCTTGCAACTGTTTCAGCTGCTCTTCACAAACTGACAGACTACCCTGCCAATCAGTAATTTCCTTCTGACAAGATAAAACAGCCTTTTCTTCATCTGCGATCTCAGTTGAACTGGTGGCATCCTTTCTCTGAGCAAAAACAGCCTTTTCTTCATCTGCGATCTCAGTTGAACTGGTGGCATCCTTTCTCTGAGCAAGGGTTTCCATGGCTACTTTCAACCTTGCTTCAGCCATGGAGAACGACATAGTAGCTTTGCGGACCGCTTCTTTGGCAGTATCCTCTTCCTTCATTATTTCTTGGATGTTAGAAACTGAAACAGTCACATCTCTCAAGGCATTCTCAGCTTTGTCTTTTAAAGCTATGGCTGTTTCAGAGATACTCTGTGCCTTCTCTTCAAACATAGTGCTGTTCAATTGGGCTACCTCCAACTCTTTTAAAGCCCTTTGGAGAAGCTCGCGCAAGATTTCTAGCTCAACCGAATCCTTTCCTTCTTCCACAGGGACACGTGTCACAGTGTTATTAGTCGATTCGGGATCTTCATCAGATTCAGCTTTTCTGGTGCTTCCATCAGTGTAAGATGGTGAGTCATCAGGATTGCATTTTAGTTTATACGGTGCTTTGAATGTATTTCTACTTTTGGATAGGAATGGTGCATCTCTATCGATAGATGATATTAGTAGAAAGTTCGCAGAGAAAGTTTCTAGGCTTTTTTTACTGTTTTTGACGGAGTAAGACCTATGGTTGACCCTAGATTGGACAGGGAAACTGCGGCCTCTCCCAAGCCAAGCTATACTTGAACTCGAACCAATGCCACGACAGAGTGCTAAATCCATTTTCGAACCACCTGTCAAATTAACACAATAAATCAATCACAATAGCTTCCTAAAAATCAAAATCATCACGCCTATTTCCAATCAGCAGTGACAGTAACTAAAGGCAAATCAAACGAACTTACTTCTACTTGTCGATAAGATTTTACAAATGCACCGAGCTCAAAATACCCTCTTCGGACCTAATTAGAGCTATCAGGAGCGACTGCAAGCCAGAGATGGAGAAGAGGAGCTAAACCGAAGGAGAAGGAGAAAAGCTCAGTGGAAGTGGAAGAGAGACATGCCCGCGAATAGAGAAGGAGAGGGAGAGGGAGATTAGAGGAGAAATTGACAAGTTGCGCCGTTTATATAGTGGTTGTTGGAAGTGTCTCCTTCTCTCCGAGAAGAAAGAGAGGCGAATCACGCGAGAGTGATGAATGAGAAGGAACGGTCCGCCAGGAAAATTTGTCCAAATAACCAGTGGAACCGAATTCGTATCACCTAAGGTAACAGAATATTTCTGCTTGGATCTGGACCGTCCAATCAGAATCCGCACGACTATTAAAGCGATTCCGTGCGTTTACCTCGGGCCGGATTGTCCCGGATTCCGATCAGACGGCCTTTATTTAAACAAAAATATTCTGTTACCTCAGAGGTTAAGGGTTCCAATGGAACCGGTCTATGAAATTAAAATGTGTGTCCCACTCACCGATTTCCCGTTCACGTCTTGTGGTACGGTGTAACAGAACACTTCTATTTACAGTTTTCCGAATAAAAGACTGGATCGTTTCTCCTCTTCGTCGCGGCTCGCCGCTCGCGTCAGGGCCCCAAGGAGAAGCCAATGGCGTCAAATCTTGATATCTTGACCTCCAGTTAAACTTAAAAAGGAGTTATCCAGTTTTTGTTGAACAGGGCATTGTTTTGCGCTTTCGCAAACCTGGAGCTGTCCGGCTCTGTCCTCAATGGCTCGAACACTTGGTTTATAAAGACGGAAAAATGAAAAGGAGAAAATAATCGTGCTTAAAAATACAGTAACACCCTCGAAAGAAAAATAAAATACAATACTGCCCTCGAGAAGTATATTCCCTGGGAAGGGAATATCAAAAAAATGTATCTTTCTAAGAAAAGTTTGTGGGACCACCAGTTAAGCTGCATTTTTCTAGGGAAGAGTTGTAGGAGTCTTATTATGGATAGTAATTTAATTTGACAATTGTGACAACTGTTAAAATAATTTATAATTATGAAATCCGACATTTTAACGTTACTTATATTTTTGCACATCTTATACATGAATAATACTAAAATTTAAAAATTTAATGAAACTTTTATTATTCATCAAATGATTCAAAGTTTACAACTTACGTACTTAATGAGATATAATTATAAATTTAAATGACATATTTAACGACATTAATATTATATTTAATGGCACGTAACTTTTTTTCTACTTCTAAAATATATTTACGCTAAGTAAAAAATACCACTAATATTGTCAGATTAAATCGTTGTCAAAGAGCTTTTGACTGATTGTAATTTATCTTTCTTTTGGAGGAGAGCTGCTTGGGTCCGATGTCTATCGGACTCAAATTTGGGGTCCGATGAGTTTCGGGACCGTCCGATCCACTTTAAGATTTGTGCGCATGAATTTTAAAACATACACAGAAGTTACGGGTGCGAATTTTAAAGAAGATCGGACGGTCATCGAACCCATCGAATTCATTTAAGTCCGATGGGCATCGGACCCAAATTGACCTCCTTTTGGAGATATGCCAACAAAGCAAGCAACTCATGGATACTTTCATGAATTATAGTTCATAAATAGAAGATTTCTTTGACTTGTTATTTTTTTATTATTTTACACAATGAACAATGCCCATCTTTTGATCCTGGATCACTCGATCTGCATTCAACGGCTGTGATTTTTATCTTGCAAAGCCAGATGAACCAAAGTTTAACTTTTTTTTCTCAGCGTGTTCACATTTAGAGCGAAGTAGGTCCGATAGGTATCGGACATACTTTGTGCTTGATAGGTTTCGAGTCTGTCTGATCCGCTTTATGATGTGTGCGCACGAATATTAAAACGGAGCACAGATATCGTAAAGCAGATCGGACGGACTTAGAGTCTGTGGAACCCAAAGTAGGTTTGATGATCATCAGACCTACTCTGCTCTGGGTGAGAATTTGCTGCGATCCGGGTACTGTGAACAGTATCCTGCAATTCCTGTTTTTTCAAATCCAGCTGTCGAATTATTTCGAGATGCGTGTACAGAAAAACTATCTGTTTTGAGATGCGTGCACTAAAAAGTTGAACGGCTGGATTTGAAAAGGCAGGGATTACAGGGTTACTGTGCTCAATATTCGGATCGCAGCAGATCTCAATCCACTATGCTCTAATCCTCTTTAGTGTTTTTGTTCTCTCAACCTTCTGTGTAGTGGTCCTAAGGCGAGAATCCAATATTCTATTATGTTTAGAAATTAAAAAAAAATTATCAGAAACAAGATGAATTATTATTTTACTCGATAAATAGATGGAACATAACCAATAGTTCAGTCCCATTGGGTTGTCATAATTTAACGTACCACATAATGTGAAAAATTAGTGGCACCAAATCATTAATTCGGTCTTATTGATCTCTCCCTAATTAATGGAGACTCGGGTGAAAGATTGAAGATGAATGAGAGGACAGAATCTGCGGATTTCACAATTCCTACTAGAAACAAATCAATTTTTTCTAGTTGTTTTAAAAGAACGCATTACAACTTACGAAAATTACTGAGACCGAATCATTAATTCGGTCCTTAAAAATATCTCTATGGGACCAAGTTATTATTTAGTCTAATCTATAAGATGGGAAAAAAAAAATTAACTCGTTTTTGATAATTTGAAAATTGAGTCTCCTTATTGGTATTGTAGTTTATTTTTTCCATTGATAGCCATGTCTTTATTTATTTATAATTATTTTGCCAAAGGTCTATCTCTATCATTTTTTTTTTCCTGTGGCTATTGGATTCATCTAATGGAGCTCCATCGCCACTGCATTTTTGGCTGCCAATTCTTCCAAAGGTCATTTTTTCTTATGTTGGCTCCTTATTTTTATTTAATGGATTTTCAATATATTGTTCCTCATTTCTTAAACGGGTTTGATAAATTTAGCGAGTTAGGATTAATTTGATTCGATAATTGTATGGATCTCTTTGAGAAATTCAATGAATTTCAAATTTTATTATATACTTTTATTACTTATTTTTATCGGTATAATTTCCTGCAAAAAAAACATTAAATAATAAAAATTTAAATGAAAAAAAATGAATTTTTTTTTAGAATATTCCAATAGGCCAAAAAAATGAGAAGATTTTTTTTTTTAAATCTTACCAGTGGCTACCAAGTGTATTTTCGAATTAGTTTAAATTTTCACTAAGTTTGAACTATAAATATTAGCTTGATGTCAGATAATAAGTTGTTATGTGTGGAGATTAGTGTGCTCCCAAAAACTTGTTATTTTCAGATGACTTGTGTGTTTGGTTAAACTGATATAGATGTGGTTTTTGTTTTTGCTTTGTGGTAACTTTTTTTGTGGTTTTGATCAGTGTTGTAATAAACGACTGTTTAGTCTGATTAATTGGATTATTAGTCGATGGTGGTGATCAAATCGTCACAAACAAATTTGTTGAAAGGCTGTTTGCAGATGAGACTGACTAATCGGTCGATTTTTATGATAAATAACCCGTTTTCCGTTTCAACGTTTAATTAATTGTCCATTTTTCGTTTATACAGCCGATAAGTAGGTCATTTTTATTATTTTTTTCTGCATTTATTCGTTGTATGCACTATACTTTGTCTTGTCTTCTCTGAATTTTTTCTAAATAACAATTTCATGAAACATTATTAATTATGAGGAAACTAAGTTAAAATAAGTTTAATTCATAAATTTGATAAGTTAAATTAATTATTTTTTAATAAATTATGAGTATATATGTACTTAACTTTTAATGAAAACACAAAACTGTTTGCAAAATTCTGATTAACATCATACTGCTTAACAATACCCCATCCATCCAATGAACGCATCACGTTATTTACAACATTGGTTTTGACTATGGTGAATACTAGTTGTTATGACTGATGCAAAGGCTGTAATTTACTGTTTCATTTGATAATGAAATGGGCTCCATAATCTTTTATGAAATGTGCAAAGCCCGTTTGAACTCGGCCCATCCAATTCATGTTCAATATTGAGCCCGGTTTGGACTCAGCCCGTTCACCTTAAGATCAATTCAGAAAAGCCCGTCCAATTCGCATACAGTTTGAAAAAGCCCGTCCAACAAAACTCAAAATCAGACAGTTTGTAGAGAGAAATTTGACAGAAACTTAAAAATGATAAATTATGCTATGCGTTGCAAAAGAAAAATAAAAAACTTGAATTAGTAGTACCTCATTTCTAATCTAAATCCTCCAATTAAACAAAACCCATCTTAATTCGTCTTCTCTATTTTTTCAGAATCCATTCTTCTTCTACTCTTAATTAATAGAATTTGTTTAGGCAAACATATCACAAATCAACACTCAAAAGTCACAAATTAACAATACATGCTCTCTATACTAGTCATATTTTCAAGAACAGCCCAAATTGGGACTCCCTATAATACCATATTCATACTTTGAATCCGGCCATGAATATATATAAGCAGATACTTTGAATGCACTTGACTATTTTTATCTAATCATTCTCCTTGTAAAATATATGATGAATGTCGACCGAAATTTTTAAAATACTAATTTCAATCAAACCAATGCCTCCTAATTTATATGCAAACCAATGAGTATTACATGTCAGTTCGAATCATCCTCTCTCATTCTCTCTGCAGGAGGTAACAGTAAGCAAGTAGCAATAGTGCTTGTGAGAGCGAGACGATGTCGAAAAAAAGTATCGCCAAGTGACGAGTGCTCTGATTCGTATTAGTGGCAAAAGCATGGGGGTAGAAGAGGAGGTGTAGCAAGGAGAGAAGAACAGTAGCTATGCTAGAGAATAGTTGAAAAAAGTAGAAGAGCGAGGACTGTTGCATGTTAAGTCCAGTGCTGCGGCAGATGATCCGAACTGACCCGAAGAACCAACAGCATGCTATGAAAAGAAAATCACGGAGCAACAGCGAGTTGTCACCCAACAGTATCGTCGCCCATTCATACTCCACCTTTTCATGCCATGTTATGAACACATAGAGAAGGTTCTTCACCCTCTCTGCAAGTCCTTCACCTTCTCCCGCTAAGACTGCTGTCCCTATCCTCTCAAACAGCTCTCGCAACATCACCACTATATTTATAGTGAACAACATCGTCAGCTGCGGCATTGCGTCAATCTCTGAGCAGCAGGGGGTTGAGGTACGATCGAGGTGACAACTCGCTGTTGCTCCGTGATTTTCTTTTCATAACATGCTGTTGGTTCTTCGGGTCATCAGTTCGGATCATCTGCCGCAGCACTGGACGTAACATGCAATAGTCCTCGCTCTTCTACTTTTTTCAACTATTCTCTAGCATAACTACTGTTCTTCTCTCCTTGCTACACCTCTTCTACCCCCATGCTTTTGCCACTAATACGAATCAGAGCACTCGTCACTTGGCGATACTTTTTTGTTCCAAAAATTTTAACATGCAAGAAATCCATATAAAAAGTAGGCTTTTCTGTTCCAAAAATGATGATGATAATTGCATTATATATCTCATCATATATACCTACTAGTATACTGTGTGATACCTGAGAAAGAACACTTGCACAGTAATTGCATTTCTAGTATAAGATTATGCAAATGAAGCACCAAAAAACCCAGTGCAAATCATATATTCCTGCTTAAACAATTCCATTGTTACCTGATAGACATCAGTGTTGTGATCCATGGTCAGCTGTACAACAACCAAACCTGACAAATTGTCCCGTTCATAGGCCTCGATCTGGTGCATTATCTCAACCTTTAATCTCTCTAAGTCCTCTTCAGCCCTCCTAAGCACGCCTGACTGATCGGGCTCAGCTTTCTGTGCCAGTACGGCATAGATGTATCCACATCATTTTGTTGCTTCCCCCCCCTCAAAAGTCAGAAATTCCGGTTTAGTCCCTTATCAAATAATAAGCAAGACAACAGTAAAAGCATCGATTATCATAAAAATAGTCAAAACACCAGATTCCTCAAATCGACAGGGAGCAACCAGTGATAATCACATCATTTTTAAAATCACGTGATAATCACATCACTTATAAAATCAGAGGCTTATTTAGAAATGTATGATTTAACTAATTTGAGAAAATCCTTGCTTTTGCATCTTAAACCCTAAGATACACGATTTCCGCACTTAAATTGAAAATAAGTACATCAAAACAAAGCGTGAATAAATAATTATGCATATAAACCCTTCATCCCCTCCCCCTTCCCCAACCACCGTGTTCCGAAACCCTTGAACCCCCTTTTATCAAGAAATTATTGCGAGTACTTGGAGGTCAGCATGAAACATGAAACTTAAGTACTTACTTGTGTCTAATTTTCCAACCAGCGAGGACCTACGGGAGCGGTGCCATCTGTGGGAATAGCGAGACAGAGGCAGCGAGAGAGCGTCAGCTGCCGGTGGCGGCGCTCATTAATCTGGTATCCTTCCCGATATAAAACAATGAAACAATATCTCACTTACTGGTCTGATTTTTGCACAATCAAACCCACGCTGAGTGATCTGCTCTATTTCACCCGTCGATCATTAATCCGATTAAACAAAAAAAAATATCAAATTAAGCTCAGGTTAAATTCAGCCAAATGGAGAGAAAGAGGGAAGCATCTCATTGACAACAATCATAGATTTCCCGAAGTCGTATCAATGGATTCACCATCGGAAAGCCTCGAAGCGAATTTAACTCCAGAGGAGAGCGGATCTCAGAGGAGAGCAGCCATGGCGACAGGAGGAAGCCTGGACTAGGGTTAGCAATCGGTTTAATATTCTTCTCACCACTCAAAATCTGAGATCAAAGCCTGGACTAGGCCTGAACTTCGATCGATTCTTCTCACCGCTCAAACTTTTGTTTCCGTGAAGAGAGAGAGAGATCGGAAAAGAGAGAAAGACTTATTTCTGTGAAGAGGGAAAGAGAGCAGAAAGAGACAAAGATTGATGGGAAATTATTTTCAAAATAGAAAGACATCGAGAAATATTTATAAAAGTCGATACAGTTGGCAGTTCGTTAGAAAGCGCGAATAAAAGTTGGGACACCACCTTTTCTCTTAGTTTATTGCTCTGTTTATTCTTCTTTTGCACATTTATCTACGATTCAAAATAAAGAATAATTAGGAATTTAGGATTCATTTAATTAATGAATCAGATCAAAAGTTCAATCATAAAACAACTCATCCATCTTAATTTTCCGGGATTCTGCAGTACAAATATTTTTTAATTAACATTTATGAAAGCGTAATAAAGTATTGCCAAGTAGCTGTATGAGTATTTGATACAGTAAAGAGAAAGAGAAAGTAAAGAAATCCTTTTTGTATGATCAATCCTTCTATTACTGGTACAATTACACTGATGGCTTTATTGTTCTTTATATAGCAATATAAAGCCAATAGTAAACCCATAGTACAAAGCAAACCCGTAGCAAACCCGTAGCAAACCCATAGTAAACCCATAGTACAAAGCAAACCCGTAGCAAACTCGTAGTAAACCCATAGTACAAAGCAAACCGATAGCAAACCCGTAGCAAACCCATAGTAAACCCATAACAGAATGTGCCACTGTAACTAAAATAACAGAATGAGCTCAGTGTCACTTATTATCTCTAACTCTCATTCTCTCTGCAGAAGGTAACAGTAAGCAAGTAGCAATACTGCTTGTGAGAGCGACAAGATGTCGAAAAAAAGTATCGCCAAGTGACGAGTGCTCTGATTCGTATTAGTGGCAAAAGCATGGGGGTAGAAGAGGTGTAGCAAGGAGAGAAGAACAGTAGTTATGCTAGAGAATAGTTGGAAAAAGTAGAAGAGCGAGGACTGTTGCATGTTACGTCCAGTGCTGCGGCAGATGATCCGAACTGAGCCGAAGAACCAACAGCATGTTATGAAAAGAAAATCACGGAGCAACAGCGAGTTGTCACCCAACAGTATCGTCGCCCATTCATACTCCACCTTTTCAAGCCATGTTATGAACACATAGAGAAGGTTCTTCACCCTCTCTACAAGTCCTTCACCTTCTCCCGCTAAGACTGCTGCCCCTATCCTCTCAAACAGCTCTCGCAACATCACCACTATATTTATAGTGAACATAATCGTCAGCTCACTCAGCTGCGGCATTGCGTCAATCTCTGAGCAGCAGGGGGTTGAGGTACGATCGAGGTGATCCCTGAAAAGTGATAAATGTTAAATCTTCAGCTCATTCTCCGGCGCTCCTTCTCTCTCTCTACTGTTGTTATATAATGCAGGGAGGTCAGAGGTCAGAGACCAAATATTTTGATTCTGGTTAGTAGTTAGTATAAGATGTCCCTAGTGCTGACCTTTCCAGCAGTAGTTAGTATAAGATGTTGGTAGTGCGTAGATCATTTGACCTCTATTCAAGGAGTAGAACTAGGGTGTTCCTAAGTTCACCAAGTTCCTTTGTGAATTCAATTCTAAAATCTATTGGATTGGCTTCAAACTACGAAATCAAACCGTTGAAATCTTTCTATTTTACGAGTCCCGGATTTTCTATTTTACTCCTATTCAAGAGTCCCGGATTTGATTCTGGATTAGTAGCAATTTTTTATATGATATGCGAGTTGAAATAATAAAATAAATAATTAAGCACAAAAATCATATGATATGTCTAATGAAAATCCTACATATCTGTTTACCGGTGTTCAATTAATCTCTAAAAGTGGCTATTAGCATATATATATTTCGTGCCACTTTTCTCCACCAAAGAAAAGAATAAATAGAATCATATGTTTAAATTAGTTTTAATTTCATTCATCTTCAATAACATCGGATTGTAATAAACAAATAGGAAATTAAATTTAAGTCCTTTAATTGATCCGGATCTTCAAGTTCAGAACTTGATTAGATCTTCCGGAATTTTCTTTTTAACAAAATAAACTTAAGTTTGTTGATAAAATAATATTTGTTGATTTTACACTCCGAAAAATTATAAATACAACTTGAAAATTTGACTTGTTACTCTTAAAACAAGTAATTAGACTAACAAAAAATTTACCGAAAAAAATGTTTCATGATAACTATTACTTTTCTCTTTTATTAACAAAGTAATAAATTATATGGTATAATAGTCATTTATTTATATGAAAATTTATAGACTAATCTGTTTATAACAAAATCCAAAATCTTATAGTTGAACGTACACATGTCGATATCTTAAAAGCACAAGTTCATACACCATAAAATAAAAAAATTAGCCTAAATGTTTAACCTATAGGTCAGTCCTGTGTTGATGTTTTATGTCT
Organism: Carex parvula; assembly: GCA_025461045.1. Classification (NCBI taxonomy): domain Eukaryota; kingdom Viridiplantae; phylum Streptophyta; class Magnoliopsida; order Poales; family Cyperaceae; genus Carex; species Carex parvula. The sequence continues at coordinate 60,394 of JAJGRW010001005.1, read as the reverse complement.
CGTTAGATCCATCTAAAGACAAAATTTTATCCTTGAAACTTGAAAGTCGCGCCCACTTACAAATTAAAATTAGAAACTAGAATTGGTAAATTAAGATGAAGAAAAATATTACCTGAATTGCGATGGTAGATACGATCGAAAGAAAGATCGAGGGAGAGAGGAGGAAGCTTTAGAGAAAAAAAGGTGACAGAAGGGAGAGGTTGGTTTATATGACAAACCGAGAGAGAGAACACAGAAGAATGGAAGTGGAAGTGAGAGGAGACAGGTGAGGTACTTTTATAGCTAGGCGGAATGGTATCACTTGAGAGTAGGTCCGATGGGCATCGGACCTACTCTGGTTCGATGGGTTCAATCACCGTTAATTTGCTTTAATATTCGTGCGGAACGCTTTAATATTCGTGCAAGTTTGTTTCAATGTTCGTACACGCAAATTTTAAATTAGATCAGACGGTCATCGTACTCGTTGAAACTAAAAGTAGGTCCGATGGGCATCGGATCTCGAATGGTATAGTGTGAAACGTCTGACCAAATGCATTTCGGCATTTTGACAACTCTCGTGAGGGGAATTTGGGCCACATCTTACCATGGCATTTCGGCTAGGGTTACTGTTTACGATGTACATATTTCTCCATTTTCAGCCTGAAAATCAGGGTCTGTTTCTCCTTAATTTGCACAATTTTGAAGGAGTGAAAATCAGTTGTTGAATTTCTTCCCCAATCGCGTTCTGGGATCGCGACATCTTGCATTGAGAGGTCTTAATTCAAATAGGATATGACAGGATATGACAGGAAAACTCTACACTAGAGACAATTATAACATACAAGAGTCAAGAGATGATAGTAGATGGTGTGCTTCTTCTTTACAGAGAGACTTACAATAAGTTGGAGAAACCGTCGATCCAAATTTTAAAGTTGAAGAGAAGTAAGTTTAAACCATAAAACTTTTTGGGCTTTGAAAATCAGAAAACCGAAACATTTGTTCTGGAGACTAGGAAAAAAATGTTTATAATTTAGCTCTCCTCTCTCTCTCTCTCTAATAAGAAAAAGAGAATGTGGAAAACTGTTTTCTATTGATTGTTTTGTTATCTGTTACACTGAGTCACATCACCTATATGTATACTCGATTCCTCTATTACAGGATACAAATCTTTATATATAGTAAAAACAAATCCTTCTAAATATCCTAGATACACTTGATATCTTTAGCTATCTTTCTAAATATCCTAGATACGCTCAATCACTATTAGCTAATCTTTCACTCCCCCTCAAGTGGAGCATGAAGATTATGAATGCCCAACTTGCCAAGTAGATAGTGGAACTGCCGCTTTCCAAGGGCCTTTGTAAAAATGTCAGCTAGCTGCTCATTGGTGCGAATGTGAGAAGCAACAATGTGCCCTGCTTGAATCTGATCTCGCACAAAATGACAGTCGATCTCAATATGTTTGGTACGCTCATGAAAAACAGGATTTGCTGCTATATGAAGAGCAGCTTGACTATCACACATGAGCTTCATTGGTTGAATGTGGGAAACACCAAGCGATTGAAGAAGTGTCTTGAGCCAAGTCAATTCACAAGCAGCAGTAGCCATTGATCGGTACTCTGCCTCTGCTGATGACCGAGACACGGTGGGCTGCTTTTTGGTCTTCCATGAAATGGGTGAATCTCCTAGTGTCACAAAATATCCAGTCAAAGACCTTCTAGTTAATGGGCATGTTGCCCAATCCGAGTCACAATATCCATATAGAGTCAAATCACTATTGGCACGCAACAAAATTCCTTGTCCCGGGCTGCCCTTCAAATAACGCATGACACGGATGGCTGCATCGTAATGAGTATCAAGCGGCGCATGCATGAATTGCGCCAGTATATGCACCGAGTAGCATAAATCGGGACGAGTGATTGTTAAATAAATCAACCGTCCAATGAGGCGCCTATAGCGTTCAGGATCCTGCATAGGCTTGCCAGCTGCAGTTGACAAATTGTGATTTTGCTCAATAGGAAATGCCGCAGGTTTCGCACCTAAAAGTCCACACTCAGCCACAATATCTAATGTGTATTTCCTCTGGCACAAATAAAGACCTGTCGGGCTTCGCGCTATTTCAATACCAAGAAAGTATTTGAGTGCACCAAGATCCTTCATATAGAAAGTACTACTTAAATACTTCTTGAATTGAATTATAGCTTCCGAATTATTGCCTGCTATAACCAGGTCATCGACATACACCAAAATAGCAAGAAATGTATCCTGCTTCTCAAAAGTAAACAATGAATAATCAGCATATGACTGAGTGAACCCATAAGCTTGTAGTGCTTCTGTGAGTTTAGAGAACCACATCCGAGGTGCTTGGCGCAAACCGTAGAGAGATTTTCTAAGTCTGCACACCTTCCCGGGATATTTAGAAGCAAAGCCAGGTGGTAAGCGCATATACACCTCTTCATGCAAGTCGCCATGCAAGAATGCATTGTGCACATCCATTTGATGCAACTCCCACCCTCGTGCCACTGCTACAGCCAAGAAAGTGCGGACACTAACCATCTTTGCAACCGGAGCAAACGTCTCTTTAAAATCAATTCCTTCAACTTGTCTGTTCCCCATCACAACTAACCGAGCCTTGTACCTTTCAACTGACCCGTCTGAATTATACTTGATGCGATACACCCATCTGCACCCTATTGCCTTCTTTCCAGATGGCAAATCCTCAACAGACCAGGTGCCATTCCGCTCGAGTGCTTCAATTTCAGCTTGCATTGCTTTTCGCCAGTTACTGTCTTTCATGGCTTCTCCAAAATGCTCTGGTTCCTTCTTTGTTGTAACTGCAGCTAAGAAGGTTCTATGTGCCACAGAAAATTGGTCACAATTTACGTAATGAGCTATAGGATAAGGAGTACCTGAGGTAGCTGCTGATGTGGGGTGAGCATAAGAGGGGTCACATTTAGCAGTATAGCAAATATAGTCTTGAAGACGAGCAGGAGGTTGGCGAGATCGTCTGGGTGCATTCTGACCCGAGGCTTGTCTAGTCTGACCCGATGCAGAAGCATTCTGACCCGAGTCAGGACCTGTTTCAGGTGCATCCTGACCCGATGCCTGTCTATTCTGACCCGATACCGGTGCATTCTCACTCGTGTCAAGACCTGTTTCAGCTGCATCCTGACCCGATGCTTGATCGGACTCAAATCCTGCCACATCGGCACTTTCGGTGTCATCAAAAAGTACACTACTCCCCCTTGCTTCCATACGCTCAGCAAATATTGCACTATTCTCCCTTGAGAGTGGCATAAAGGATGCATCATCATTCTGACCCAATGCTGGTGCATTTTGACCAGAGAGACTCGATGCAGGTGCACTCTCAGTTCTTATGTGAGAAAAAGGGAATATGTCTTCACAAAACACAACATCCCGAGAGACAATAAATTCATGAGTTTTCAAATCAAACACTTTCCATCCCTTCTTTCCATACGGATATCCAACAAATACGCATTTTCTGCTCCTGCTCGCAAATTTATCAGAAGTACGCGACTTTATGTAACACAAACATCCAAAATTACGCACAGCAGCATATGAAGGGGGTTTCCCAAACAACAGCTCATAGGGGGTTTGATTCTCCAACACTTGAGAAGGCGTTCTATTAATTAGATAAGCAGCAGTCAGAACACATTCTCCCCAAAACTCAAGTGGCAAGTCAGCTTGAAAACGCAAAGCTCTTGCTACATTAAGGATGTGACGATGTTTTCTTTCCACTCTCCCATTTTGTTGAGGAGTGAAAACGCAGGATGTTTGATGCAATATTCCAGAGTCTGCATAAAATTGGTTCATAGTGCGCGATTTAAATTCCAATCCGTTATCACTTCTAATACACTTAACTGACTTTCCAAACTGTGTTTGAACCATTTGACAAAATACTTTCAACAGTTGACCCGTCTCACTCTTTTCAGCCATCAAATAAACCCACACAGCTCGGGTAAAATCATCCACAATAGTTAGAAAATAATGAGCACCACAATGGGAACCAACCCGATATGGACCCCATATATCACAGTGTATAAGATCAAAGGATTCAGCTGCTTTATTCAAACTATCATGAAAAATATCTCGAGTTTGTTTTGCGCGCAGACAAACATCACAAATAGATTTAGAAAAATTATTATTATTAATTCCAGCCAAAAACAGAGTCATTTGCCTAGAAGGATGTCCCATGCGTTGATGCCATAAGTCATAAGACCCTTTTGTGCTCACATGAAATGCTCCTACAGATGCAACTTGATGATAGTAATAGACCCCATCTCTTTGCTCACCCACACCAATCAGCGTCCTCGTACTGTGGTCCTGGATCAGACATAGCTCATTAGTAAAAGTAACAAGGCAATTTTTGGTGTTGACCAATTTACTAATAGAAATGAGATTGCATTCCAAACTAGGAACATATAACACTCTTTCAAGAACAAGTCCTTCGTTCAGCACCACTTCCCCTTCGTGTTTGGCCACTGTTTGCTCTCCATTTGGAAGACCAACAGTTGTTGCATTCACAACACAAACATTGTTAAGATAAGCAAAGTTGCCTGTCATATGATGAGATGCTCCACTATCAAGTATCCATTCTAATTGAGTTTTCTTACCATGCAACTTCTCATTGGATGCACTTGCATTGGAATTAGCTATAATAGCCATAATCTGCTGCACCTGTGCATCAGAGAGTCCGGGTATAGAGGTATGTGTTTCCTTCTCACCAGATACACCTGCACCTTGAACTGCATTTGCATGTGCTTGTCCACGACCTCTTGTACCGCGGCCGCCGCTGCGTCCTCCACGACTTCCACGACCACCACGGCCCCAACCTTCAGGGTACCCTATAAGTTCATAGCATTGAGTCTTTTCATGACCAACTTTGCTACAGTGGGAGCACACCGGTCGTTCTCCTGACCCGGTTTTACTCATCTTGCGATCCATCGGCAGCCCATCACGTGGTTTGGAGGCTTGAACTGCAAACCCAACTGCATCACCCCTTTCTTCTTTACCACGTGCTACAGACCTATGGCGCTCCTCTTGGATGACCAAGGAGTACACCTTATTCAAGGTCGGAAGCGGTTCCATGCTCAAGATGTTCGATCTCACATTACCAAAAACAGCATCGTCAAGTCCCATGAGAAACTGATGGGTTTTCTCATCTTCACGTTCCTTGACAAGTCCTCTGACCATATCGCAGGTGCAGCCCTTGCACGTGCACACCGGCAATTTGCTGTAGTTGCTAAGTTCGTCCCACATGCTCTTGAGACGTGTAAAGTAGGCGACCACGCTCTGCCCTTGTTGTCTGGCAGCAGCAATGTCCGCCTTCAATTGATGAACACGTGCAGCATTACCTATGGCAAATCTCTCCTTCAAATCATCCCACAGTTCCTTCACCGTCTCTGCATATGCTATGCTTGGTTGAAGCGCAGGATCAATGGAGTTGAAGAGCCAAGATACCAACATGGAGTTGCAGGCCCCCCATGTACTGTCTTCTGGTGCATCGGTTTGTTTCAGCGTGCCATCTATGAAGCCAAGCTTGTTTTTGGCACGAAGTGCATTTCGCATGGCCTTCTGCCACAAATCATAGTTTTCTCCCTTCAACACGCATGAACTAATCATGGCGCCAGGATTGTCAGACGGGTAGAGGAAGAAAGGAGACGACCCATCAATAATATTAGATGGAGTTTTCTCCTTTCTGATTCCATCACCATTGCCGCCGTCGGTAGCCATGAGATGCACAGCGATGAATTAGGGTTGCTCTGATACCATAATAAGAAAAGAGAATGTGGAAAACTGTTTTCTATTGATTGTTTTTGTTGTCTGTTACACTGAGTCACACCACCTATATGTATACTCGATTCCTCTATTACAGGATACAAATCTTTATATATAGTAAAAACAAATCCTTCTAAATATCCTAGATACACTTGATATCTTTAGCTATCTTTCTAAATATCCTAGATACGCTCAATCACTATTAGCTAATCTTTCACTCTCTCTATATATATATATCCCTCTTCATATACATATAGAGGTTGGCTAATATCAAAACGTTTGTTCCGGAGCCGTGGTACAACCAATTGGTTTTCTTATTTTCAAAGTCCAAACGGTCAATCCAAACTGTTAGATGTGATCTCTGTTATTAAAATGTGCTTGGAGATAAAATTTTACATTTTTTTGAAATTTTTACTATTTATTAAGTCATTTTTAAAATCGCTGATTTTAATAAACAGTGAAAATTTTTGGATAATTGAAAACAGCGATTTTAAAACTGGCTTAATAAATAGTAAAAAAATTCAAAAAATGTAAAATTTGGTCTTCAAGTACATTTTTATACAGATTAAATGTTGAACGGTTTGGATCGACTGTTTGGACTTTGAAAAATGTAAAAACCGAAGTGTTCGTTTTCATTTTTTTTTTATTTTCGAATTTATTTACTATCAAGTCAAGTGGTAAAAAAAATGAACAAAACAGTGTATTAAAATGCACACAAAATCCTTCATATTTTGACTACTTGACTTGATAGATAATAAATTCAAAAATTAAAAAAAATTATATAAAAACGAAGCTCTCGTTAAGAAGATTGGTTTGAACGGTTTGGATTTGTCGTTTGAATACGATTCGATAGATTTTGGAGACCGGAAGCATATTGTTGATATACTAGAGGAAGCTCTCGGACCGAATTTATGTATTTATATTCCCTGTGAGTGTTACTTTTTTTTTCTGGACCAAATTAAGTTCTTTCATTTAAATTTGATAACAATCTGATTTAAACATTTGAGTTAATTAACTGGAATATAATTTTAAAATATACGTTGGACAACAACGTCTACAATAGCAATAAATTAATAATGTGCATGGGTAGAATCCTGCTTTTGTGCTCTTCATTTTTTGTTGATGAGTCGGTATCGCCGCCATAACACGGGATTGGCTTCTTTGCTTGCTTGACCCCGCACATGCATGGGTGGCTTTCTTGACAGGTGTCACTACTAGAATTCCCCGTAACTTTACTTGACCACGCATATGCATGGGTGACTTTCTTGACAGGTGTCACTATTAGAATTCTCAGTAACCGTAAGGGGAGCAAATGCTTGTTGTAAGAGTACGAAGGTCCGTTGCAAAAGATATTGATTTTCTGATTAAATTATTATAATTGTAACAGGATGTCCTTGCAAATAATCACGTTTGCAAATATGTGATGGATCTTCTTGCTAATGTCTCCTATTGGCCCTTGTAAATAATAATATCCACTCCAAACACGTCAGATATTATTTTATTATTAATTGTGTTACTATTTACAAGCGGCACCGTTGCAATTGTTTTTGTAGTTCTTTTTTATATTATTATATTCTAAAATACATTATTATTTGCAAGAGGCACCGTTGCAAATGTTCTTATAATGATGTTTATATTATTTTATTGTGAAAACCCTAACTATTTGCATGAGCTGCTGTTGCAAATAATTTTAAGTTTATTTTTTATATTATAAATCACAGCAACAAAAACTTTAATTATTTTTTAGGGAAGGAAATTATAATACAAATTTATATCATAAAAGATACACATTGATATTTTTTCACAAAGTTACAAACTCCATTAGTAACTATCAAACAAAAAAATTTAGAATGAACAATTATATAAATGGTGCATGAGTGTGCTTTTTCCCATGTGCTCTCAAGCTTCAAACATACAAGAAAATAAAATTGACTTAAATTGTATAGAAAGTAACATTAATTTCAAAACAATAAAGTTTTAATGTTACTAGAATAAATTTCTAATTTCCATTTAATAACTACCATATATATTTATTTCCATTTTTAGTGATAAGAAAACTATAAAGCAGAATGATTAATGCAAAAAAATAATTAAAATACCACATGCATAAAAATCCTCTTCAACATCAAGCTCCTCTAATTTTCCAATCCCAAATCCAGGTGCATACAACTTGACTAATTAAACTGAGAACCACAAATTTTTATGATTTTCATAGTCCCATTTAAAACGGCCTTAAGTCATCTGTGGATTGATACAAGTCATATTAAAGCAATAGAAATGCTTGAAGCAATTAAAGCAATATTCTTGTGATATTTCACACGGCCTTAAGTCATCCCAGTTAGAATACAAGAAATTGACAATGCAAATATCTTCACTACTGTTCTAAGTTCTAATTACTGAGGACTAGTTTATGGAATAAACCTTTCACCTGCATATACTCCTAATCATGATTTACTCGTTATTTGAATCACAACTTACTGTATTCCATTAGACTGGTACATGTCCTTTGGTATCAATAGTAAAATATCACTTGAGGGCATTTTGATGGTCAAGTATGGGTATCCAATAGTCTTCCTTGTGTATAGATGACCTTGCTAGATTATCACTATAATCTCAGTGTCAATTGATGCGCCTTTATTTTTTGAATTGTGAAATCTGCCACCACGTAATTTTAATCCTTTATTTTTTGAAAATGATATATAGTGCTTCATTCTATTTAATATAAGGAAGCTGATATGAGTACTCGCACTCCAGTATCCGCATTGTACCCGCATCTTAACTGCTATATTTCTGACAATCTGTGAGGAATTTTGCGAATTTAAAATCACGAAACATCTTCTACGTAATTTTCTCTTTCAAATGAGATCCATGATGACGTACATTCGGGCTCGTCGTCACACAAGTATTTATACCTATACTTGCAAGTATTTGTTACATATGACACTGGATTACATCTGAAAGTATTAATATCAAGTATTGTAAGTATTTATACCTATAAGGTCAATTATTTTTGTTAGAGGAAGGTTGACGCAGAGACTATTAGGGAATGTTGATGGGGGGATACGGGGTCCCTACTACTTTATTAGAGGAAGTTTGACGCGGGAACAATTAGGAGACTGGAAAAAAAGATGATCATATCAAGTTACGCATACAAGTATTTATATCTTATTTTATAAATATTAATATTTTATGTTCCAAGTATTTATACCTATGAAGGTTGACGTGGAGACGAGTGTAGAGACCGGGAAAGGGGTACCATATAATTAGTGGAGACCATAGTACAACCTTCCTTTAATTAGTAGGGACCATAGTACAACCTTTCTCTATTGTTGCTGCGGGTACAATGCGGATACTGGAGTGGGGGAGATTGAAATAATTATTCTTAATATAATTGATACCAAGACTCTATATACCCTTTGAGAAATACTCTTAATATTGTTGGGGTTACTTCAGAAAATTTGAATAATAAATTAAGATTAATAAAAATAAAATAAAATTGAAATTGTATTATTTAATTAGATCGTGATGTTATTATTCTTAAACATATGTCACTACACAGAAAACAGATGCATAACCCATTAAAAAATGACCGTGTAGAATGAGATACGAGTTGTCCGTTTTAATTAGCACGAATTTTAAAGCGAACTCTATGTATTTTAATGACATACTGCTAAAATTTGGTGCTTATTTGTTTGTTGTGGTAAATTTTAGAACAAACGAAAATAACAATGAAATATTTTAATCCAAGAATAGGATTACAGTTAAAAATCCATTAATTTCCTTGAAAATCCTTCTTTTGTGCTATTAATATCTTAAAACTCATTAATCAGGTTTTAGATAAGGAATTGACAACCGATTGCCGATAAGTTTCTAATTATAAATATTTGATTGATATTTACTCCGAAATATCATCTTTAATAACAACTATTAGTGAATCAGGACAGCTACATGTTTAAAGATGTATTGCTTCTAGCTCACAACAACGGTGTACATTGAAATAAGTGCACATTTCTAAACTATTAAGTGTGCATTTCAATTCAAATATTTTTTTTTTGTTTAAAGAATGTTTATTCTGATAAATAAAATAGACGTAAATATTTCTGAAATTTTTATTCATAACATTAAAATTATATAAATTAAAAAACAAAATTGTCTACGTACATAACTTTTAATCATTTTTTAATAAATTATGAGTATATCTGTACATAACTTTTAATGAAACAACAAAATTGTCTGCAAAATTCTGATTAATCGACATCATACCAATCACTTGACAATACCCTATCCATCTAATGAACGCATTACGTTATTTACTGAATGTTTTTTACTATGGTGAACACTAGTTGTTATGACTGATGCAAAGGCTTTAATTTACTGTTCAATTATCCAGTTTCACTTGATAATGAAATGGGCTCCATAATCTTTTATGAAATGTGCAAAGCCTGTTTGAACTCGGCCCATTTAATTCATGTTCAAAATTGAGCCCGGTTCGGTCTCAGCCCGTTCACCTTAAGATCAATTCAGAAAAGCCCGTCCAATTCGCATACAGTTTGAAAAAGCCCGTCCAACAAAACTCAAAATCAGAAAAGCTGGATAACTCAAAACTCAAAATCAGACAGTTTGTAGAGAGAAATTTGACAGAAACTTAAAAATGATAAATTATGCTATGCGTTGCAAAAGAAAAAAAAAAAAATTGAATTAGTAGTAATTAAACAAAACCCATCTTAATTCGTCTTCTCTATTTTTTTCAGAATCCATTCTTCTTCTACTCTTAATTAATAGAATTTGTTTAGGCAAACATATGACAAATCAACAATACATGCTCTCCATAATAGTCATATTTTCAAGAACGGCCCAAATTGGGACTCCCTATAATACCATATTCATACTTTGAATCCGGCCGTGAATATAAGCAGATACTTTGAATGCACTTAACTATTCGAGGAGGGTTCAAATGCACCATTATTTTTGTGCTCCAATATATTTCATATTCTTTATCTCTATTTTCAAAGTTTGAATGGTCGATCTGAACCGCTCAACATGATCTTCATAATAAAATATGCTTGGATATCAAATTCTGAACATAAATATTAATTTCTAATTAACTTTGGATATTAATAAAAATGTCGGCTTTCTTTGTGATGTTGTAAGCTTCTCAGGAACTATTGAATAAAATACTTTTTTGAATTCACCTTTAGATAGATAGGATGTTTTTTTACCCTTTTTTTCACACCATAGCCCGGTTTATGTTGGCCATTTAATTAAGGCTGTAATTAAAACTGAGTCCGGCTACTATACCACTAGGGTTATTCCAAACTAAATAACACCACATTTTAAACTATTAGATCTACTTTAATATTCGTACAAAATACTAGTGTCATTCCAGCGCTCTATCTTATACACGAATATTAAAGTAGATCTATGGTTTAAGATGTAGTGTTATTAAGTTTGAAATAACACTAGTGGTATAGTAGCCGGACTCATTAAAACTTCTTGGTTGAGTTTTTTTTTTAAAAAAAAAAATTGTAGAGGTGGTGCAATGAAAAGGGTGATATAAATTGTGAAATCTGCCACCATGTAATTTTAATCCTTTATTTTTTGAAAGTGATATATAGTGCTTCATTCTATTTAATATAATTGATACCAAGACTCTATATACCCTTTGAGAAATACTCTTAATATTGTTGGGGTTACTTCAGAAAATTTGAATAATAAATTAAGATTAATAAAAATAAAATAAAATTGAAATTGTATTATTTAATTAGATCATGATGTTATTATTCTTAAACATATGTCACTACTACAGAAAACAATTTATGAAGAATGGCGGATATGAGAGAAGAGATGAATCAATTTATGAAGCTATGACAGATTCAACGAGATGTACAATTGGTGACGGTTCTATTTCTTGGAATGGAATTTGATTATTTGAGAGATTTGTTCCTTTAATTTATAACACTAAAATTTTAGTTCAGATCCAGTGCAAAACGTGACCGTGTAGAATGAGATACGAGTTGTCCGTTTTAATCAGCACGAATTTTAAAGCGAACTCTGTGTATTTTAATGACATACTGCTAAAATTTGGTGCTTATTTGTTTGTTGTGGTAAATTTAGAACAAAAGAAAATAACAATGAAATATTTTAATTCAAGAATAGAATTACTGTTAAAAACCCATTAATTTCCTTGAAAATTCTTCTTTTGTGCTATTAATATCTTAAAACTCATTATTAATCAGGTTTTAGATAAGGAATTGACAACCGATTGCTGATAATTTTCAATTATAAATATTTGATTGATATTCACTCTGAAATTTCATCTTTTTTTTTTTTGAATAACTTGGTAGATGCTACCAAGGTTTTTGCATTAAATATAAAGTATTCTTACAATACAGCCAGCATCCTTCCAATAGAAACAGTACCACAGAAAAGAACAAAAACAACTAGAGCAAATCTAGAACAGAAAAGGAAACTCCCTAATGTACTTGTGAACCGAGATTGAACCAGAGTTCCACATGAGGTTTAAATTGTGTTTTTTCCAGTGAGATTAACAATATCGCAGCCATAAATTCATTTCCTGAACACTTCTTCTTGCCAGCAGTGTAGCCGGCAGTCTCTTTCCTTCAAAAATGACAGCATTTCTGTGTTTCCAGATCATCCATTGTACGCAAATAAATCGCAGCAGCCACTGTTTGTACGGGAGCACCTGCTGTAATCTTATTTGTTCCCAAGAGCTATCCCAAGTTTGTGTTACTGTCATTGCCGGTTTCATAAGAGCTACGTGTATGATTCGGGAAACATGGAACCAAACGGCCACCGAATAGGGGCAGAGGTACAACATATGCAAGAGGGACTCTACCGGGCAGTTATCGCAAAGAACACAACTCATTTCCAGATTCATGCCCCTTCTTCGTAGCGCCTCCCTGGTTAGCAACTTGTCTGACATAACTGAATAAGCAAAAATTTCACAGTGGGTGGTATCTTGCAGCGCCAAGCCGCCCTGTATCGAGTTTTGATTCTTCCGCCCTCCGTAAGAATTTTGTAAACTGATTTGGCCGAGTATAAGCCTGACTTGCCCCATCTCCATCGAATTTCGTCCTTACTTGTTGTAAAAATCAGAGAGTCCCTGGGGGTCGTTTCTTGAGGGTTAATTTGCGTAATCACCATCCATGCCTCCTTGAGAGATGCATAAGGCCGCAGTGAAACAGCCACCAACGATGTTGCCCTTGGGCTATCACTCCAGCTGTCGTACCAGTATGATATAGATGCACCATCCCCCACTGACCAGGTCGTGCTCCACGTAAAAATTCCTTTGATTCGAATTAATAGCGACCAAAAAAAGGACCCTGTTACATTCCAGATTCTCGGTTTGATGTTAGGCCGCCCCTTCTTTCTTATCTTACCAATCGTTACCGACCAAAGGCTCTCCGGTTCGTGATATGCTTTCCACCACCAACGAAGAAGAAGAGCCATGTTAGTCAATTTCATGTCAGAGACTCCAAGACCCCCATGGGTAATCGGTAAACAAACTGTGCTCCAGTTAGTTAATGAGATTCCTTTTTCGGAACCACCATGCTTGCCCCACAAAAATGCTCTACGAATCCTATCAATACGGTCTATAACCCATTGCGGTAGTTGAAAGCATGTCATGTAATAAATCGGCATTGCCGACAACACCGACCTTACCAGTTGTAAGCGACCACCTCGCGACAGTAATTTACCTTTCCAACCTCCCAGCTTTCGTTCAATTTTTTCGATCAACGGCATATACATGTCCTTTGTGGGCTTCTTGACCGTCAAGGGCATACCCAAGTAAGTGACTGGGAATTGCGTTCTGGCACATCCCAGGACCCTCTGTACCCATACAACCGTCTCCTCTGAGCAATTTATAGGTATGAATGTACTCTTGTGGTAGTTAATCCGGAGGCCTGATACTGTGGTGAAAAGTCTCATAACCAGTTTGAGGGAAATTATAGAGGTAACATCTGACGATGCAATGAGAGCAGTGTCGTCCGCATATTGCAATGCAAGGATTGAGGCATCTATTTTTTTTGTTATTTTTCGGGGTAAGATTCGGTTAATCGACTGCACCATTTGCTGAAAAACATCTACCGCTATATTGAATAGCATTGGTGATAGGGGGTCGCCTTGTCTCAAACCCAGCTTGTGCACGAAAAATTCAGTCGTGTCCCCATTAATGAGTACCCGAGAACTTGCCGTGTCTAAGAGAGATTTGACCCATGCAATCCAAAGAGCCGGAAAGCCTCTAGCCTCTAACACCGCGAGGAGGAAGTCCCATTCGATCGAGTCGAAGGCTTTTGCAAAATCCAGTTTGATAAACACCGCCTCCCTTTTAGAAACCGAGATGTGCTGCAAAATTTCTCTAGTAGCCACAAAGTTATCGGTAATTTGCCTACCTTTTATAAAGGCGGTTTGAAACGGTGAGATTAAATCCTGTAAACAGTGGCCCAATCTATTTGCCATTATTTTTGAAATCAGTTTTGGTACGATGTTAATGACACTTATAGGCCGGAAGTCACCCACTGTCCGAGGCTCCTCAATTTTTGGAATCATTATCACATTTGCAAGATTTATAGGAGAGAGATCAATTTGGTTATTAAAAAAACCCCATACAATATTGCATATTTCACCTTTCAGATTCGGCCAATAAGATTTAAGGAACTCATTCGGTATGCCGTCAGGACCCGAAGCCTTGTTGTTTGCTAGACCCCTGACCGCCATCTCTATCTCAGCCTGAAGGATCGGTGATGTTAAATGCTGAAGGTTCGGGTTTAATGGGTACAAGGCCGCCGGGTTGAAGGGCTTAACCCGAACAGATTGGCCTAGTGTAGCTTGCATTTGCTGTAGGAAGAGGGTTCGGATATCTCCTTGATCATTGACTTGACGGTCTCCATCCGTGATAGCCAGGACCGCATTTCTTCTCATTCTCGAAGAGGCAAAAGCATGAAAGTATCGAGTGTTGCGATCTCCCTGAGACAGCCATTTACACCTTGCTCGCTGCCTCCATTTTTCTTCAATATTATTTGCAAGTTCGAACGCTCTCGCCTTAATTTTCAGCCTTAGCTTGAACTCATGAGCCGCCAATTCTCTATGTTCTTCGATCCTGTCAAAAAAAAGAGTTGCTTTCTTGCAATTTATTAATTGCTTATCCATCAGTGAGAACTCCTGTTGCTGCCACCGAGCCAAGTCACTATGTAGTTTTTGTGTTTTTTGAATAAAATTTTGTATACTTATATGCGGGGTTACACGATCTTCAGACTATAGCTGTTGAACTAGTTGCCTTGGAGTATCATATTTCAACCAAAAAATCTCGAATTTGTGAGTCTTAGGACGGGTTGCCCTATTTTTGCAAGTAAGTAGCAACGGTGCATGGTCGGAGACGACCATCTCCATTGCCTCCAGATGGATCACCGGGTAAAAGAGTTGCCATTCGGAGGAAGCGAATACTCTATCAATTTTTGAGAAGGTCGGGCGGGGTCTTTTATTGGACCATGTGTATGACCTATTTTTTAATTGCACATCCATTAAACCCGCATCCCTAATAAAATCATTGAAGAGATCCATGAGTTGCCATCCCCGTAGGTCACCCGACCTATCAACAAGCCATCGCACCAAGTTGAAGTCACCGGCCACTATCCACGGGTCCTTAGCTAGCCCGGCCACTATACGAAGTTCTTCTATAAATCTGGGCTTGTCCTCCTCCACGCTCAGACCATACACATTTGTGATAAGATATTTGACACCCGTGGCAACATGTTTGAGTTGTACTGTCAAGGTATGCACCGTTGACCAACACACCTCTAACTGTAGGGATCTCTTCCAAGCTATAATAATGCCTCCTCGTGTGTTAAAGGCTTGGTTGAAGGCCACATTCGAATCAAAAAAGATGGTAAAATCTCGAGACATAATGAAAATCTACTTCATTTAGCTTTGTTTCTTGCAATAAACATACATCGCATCTACTCGATCTTATTACATCTCGCACCACGTCGCGTTTATCTAAACTCCCCAAACCTCTAACATTCCAAGTCAAAAGCTTAATTTTTTTGTAATTCATAAAAAAAGGAAAAGCAACCAGCACACTGTAAACAGAAAAATTGCTAGCCTAGCTACTAGCACACCTGCTCTGTCTCAGAGTCCTCATCTGTGTCTAGATGGAATCGAGCCTCGCTTTGCATAATTTGCTCTTCCGTTGGTTCAGCTGTTGGTGGTGCAGTGTTGAGGTGCAAGTTGTCGGGTATAGACTGTCTCTCAGCATTGTCAGCTGCCAAGGCCTGGAAAACATCTTCAGTAGAAACCCCACATAAGGCCGCTAGTTGTTCTCTATGGGATCGTTGGATTTGAATCTCCAGGTGGCCTGTTGGGCTAAAGGATATCTCTGCCAAAGGGGAGGCCGAGGGGTTAGGAACTTTAACTGGGCCTTGAGGGCCTTGATGGCCCGCTGCTGCCTGTTGAGGTGAGCCATTGATTTCATGTGCGCCTGGTGTGTTGATATTCGCGCCCAACTGGAGAGGGATAGTTTCGGTGCTGGCAAATGGGACAAAGGAGCTAGACGTGGCTCCTTTTACAGGAGTTGCTGCTTTCGGCAAAGGTGGGGGCAGGATCTCCTGTGACATTTTACCTGGACGAATCCACTTGTTGACCCGAGCCCCTCTTCTAGAATGACCCGCTGCATGATATCTCATAGGCGGCTTGGCTCGTCCGCGCCCAAGCATGCCCCTCATTCTGATTTGCTTCAACGTGCTAGTGACCTGTTTGGTGACCGGTTGAACCGGTTTGGATCTTCGCCGGATTTGCTGCGACACATCTGGGAAGGTGTTGAGTGAATTTCCTTCATGTATTCCATCAGGCCCGCCGCATCCAATCCCTAATCTTGGGACTGATGCCCCACTTTCTTCATTTGATACACGGCAAACAGTACCTAGTACTGACAACTGCCCAGAGTTTCCTTCTAATACTTTGTCCTTTGCGTCGCGTGAACCCTGAGCCATGCTAGGGTGTTCAGTGCTGGGTAGGTAGACCATACTCTCTACTGGCTCCAATCCCCTGTTAGGAGACAGTGTGGCATTCGGTGTGGCAGGTAAAGATGACTGCACTTGTTGACTCGTTACTGGAGGAGCCATTGCTACCCGAGCCTCATCAGCTTGATCTTCTGTGGCCTGCATGAGATCCCGGAGCGTTGCTAGGGAAAGCTCTGCCATGTTGCTTTCTCCGGTGAGTACGGCCAGAACTCCCGGCGGTATGATGTCTGGGTTGACACCATGACATAGCTCCCGAAGGACTCTTCTAGAGCAAGCAATTAACTCCGAATCGTCATGTCGTGCCGGTAACGTTTCAAGGTAAGCATCCGGTGACTGGGGATTGCTCAATGGAGGAGGAGGTCGGGTGAGTTTTGGTGGTATCGTCGGGAAGTCGGAGGTCTCATAGACAGCCCCTTGCTGCCATTTGATCGGTCGGACCCGTACCAAATGTTCAATTCCTCCGACAACCATGCCAACCGTGATCGGAATTTTCCGTAAATCATCCGTAGCGATAGCTATTCTTAAAACCATGAAGTTGGTCGCTTGCTCAGGGGCCACTGTGCCTAGAAAGAGACCAAAGTGTGCTACCGCCTTGCTGATCTTCTTGTCATCCCAAATATGCATGGGGACCCCAATAAGATCAAGTAATACTTTGAACCGGGGAACAATGATACTCGCCTTATGTGTTTGAGTCCAATGCTCAAAAGTGAAACCTTCGTCCCAAAGAGCACTGGAAGTAGCTTTGACGAATGTGCTTACCGCCAGCCCCCGGGGCAGATGTATGAGAAATTTGTCTTGCGACAACTGTGCTACCCTCAATTCCTCTTCACGTACCAAACCGGTGTCAACCGCATAACCAACCACTTGGTGCACCTCCAAGGCGAACCGACCGTGCTCTCCATTAAGCACCACTGCTCGTTGAAGGTGCTCAATCTCCGCATAGGTATCCTTGTCACGTTCAATGAAACACATAGTCTTCTCCGGCCGACCATCGGGCATTTCCGGGGGCGGGGGGACATCTCCCACAAGCAATTCATCAAAAAGAGGCTCAGTATGCTGTGGCTGGGTTTGATGTGGTTGCGGGTAGAAAGGAGGAGCTGCCGGGTTAAGATCAGTGATCGGACAGTGGCGAGCCGTGTGCCCCGGCGTCCAGCATTTCCCACAGCATTTTGGGGTTGCGACACTTGGAGGCGGTGTGGCCGAGCCGGCAACAGTTGAAGCAACGACCCCGCCACTCCTGGTACGACGGCAGCGGGGGGAACCTCAGCTTAGTTTGACTGTATGGGGAGTAGTAATACCTCGGGGATGTAGATGAAGTAGGGGAGACAGGCCTTGAGGTGGCCGGGGAAGATACGGCTGAGTTGGAGCGAGCTGAGCCGCTGCTCGAGTTGGAAGAGCTCTTGACCACCTGTGCGTAGGATCTAACCGCCTGAAAAGGTTTGTAAGCCCGGACTCGGGAGTTTCTGTCGTCAGTGGGTGTCCTCCAATTGTCGGGGAATCGTCTGCGCCGCTTAACCTCTTGCCATTCACCATCTCCGGCCATGTGTCCTCTTCCTCTCCGCTCTCTTTCAAATCTTCCTCTTGTTTACACTCGCCAACAACTGAAT
Source organism: Carex parvula (assembly GCA_025461045.1). Lineage (NCBI taxonomy): Eukaryota > Viridiplantae > Streptophyta > Magnoliopsida > Poales > Cyperaceae > Carex > Carex parvula. The sequence goes on along the minus strand of JAJGRW010001005.1, from coordinate 41,970 downwards.
TCACATCCTCTCGAAATTTCATCTTTTAATAACAACTATTGGTGGATTAGGACATCTATATGCTTAAGAGAGAAAACATGTATTGCTTCTAGCTATACACCGACGGTGTATATTGAAATAAGTGCACATTTCGCAAACTATTAAGTGTACATTTGAAAATAAAATAGACGCAAATATTTCCAAATTTTTTATTCATAAAATATAAATAATATAAATTAAAAAATAAAATATGACATTCTAATAATTTCAAAATCTTTCATTTCAGCGAAATGCATGACTAATTCAGCTAGATTATCTTAACACAAGAACATTTCTAACTTTTTATATTAAAATATTAAAAATGTTAGTTGGAACAATCAATTCATTGTAACTTTTATATTAAAGGGAGAGCCTAGCTATTCCTCGGAATCCATCCCCTGTTTCATCCCCCAGTCAATAATAACTACTAACTACTTAGGGGACCACTTACTATTTGAGGACCGCCTAATATCTGAAATATTTTACAACTGGCGCGAGCAAGTATTCACATATAATAAATCAAGTATTTATCTATAATACATCAAGTATTCACACTTAAGATATCAAGTATTTAAAAAAAACTGGACACATCATTCACCATCTTTTACATGTTTTTAGAGTTGGTTTTGTTTTTCTCCGTTCAATCTAACCAATATTTCTGACGATCTGTGAGAAAATTTGCAAATCTAAAACCACCAACATCTTCTACACAATTTTCTCTTTCAAATGAGATCCATGACGATATACTTTTGAGTTGTCCGTTGCACAAGTATTCACCCATTGTCATGCAAGTATTCATCCCTTATCGAGCAAGTATTCATCCTCGTCGTGTAAGTGTAAATAGTTCATGTATCAAGAGTATTACAAACATATGTGCATACCTCAATTAATTTTACAAGAGCGCGCAAGTATTTACATATAATAAATCAAGTATTCATCTATAATACATCAAGTATTCACACTTAAGATATCAAGTATTTAAAAAAAAACTGGACACATCACTCACCCATCGTTTACACGTTTTTAGAGGTGATTTTTTTCTCCATTCAATCTAACTAATATTTCTGACGATCTGTGAGGAAATTTGCAAATCTAAAACCACCAACGTCTTCTACATAATTTTCTCTTTCAAATGAGATCCATGACGACATACTTTCGAGTTGTCCGTTGCACAAGTATTCACACATCGTCATGCAAGTATTCATCCCTCATCGAGCAAGTATTCATCCTCGTCGTGTAAGTGTAAATAGTTCATGTATCAAGAGTATTACAAGCATATGTGTATACCTCGATTAATTTTACAAGAGCGCGCAAGTATTCACATATAATAAATCAAGTATTCATTTATAATACATCAAGTATTCACACTTAAGATATCAAGTATTTAAAAAAAACTGGACACATCACTCACCCATCTTTTACACGTTTTTAGAGGTGGTTTTTTTTTCTCCGTTCAATCTAACCAATATTTCTGACGATCTGTGAGAAATTTTGCAAATCTAAAACCACCAACGTCTTCTACACAATTTTCTCTTTCAAATGAGATCCATGATGACATACTTTCGAGTTGTCCGTTGCATAAGTATTCATACCTCGTTATGCAAGTATTCATCCCTCATCGAGCAAGTATTCATCCTCATCGTGTAAGTGTAAATAGTTCATGGAGGTGGGAGACGGAGGCAGAGGTGGGAGAGGGAGAGGGAGGCGGAGGCAGAGGCGGAGGCGGAGATGAAGAGATGAGAGAGGGAGGCGGAGGCGGAGAGGGAGAGGTGGGAGAAGGAGGCGGAGGCAGAGAGAAAGAGGTGGGAGAGGCGGGCGGAGGCGGAGAAGGAGAGATGGGAGAGACGGGTGGAGGCGGAGATGGAAGAGAGAGGAAAGAAATAAAGAGAGAAAATTTGCTAATTAATTTGTAGAGACCATTAGATAGTTATAATTTGAAATTATAGTTAGAAGATAAAATTAGTTAGTTGGAGAATGAAATGGGAAATAGATAGATGAAGAAAAATATAATTATCCTATATTAAAATATTATAAATGTTAGAAATATTGACTCATGTTTCTGTTAAAATATTAGAGCCGTGCAAAAGTGGAGGCATTACTCAATGGGAGATCCCTTTGTAAGAAAAACTGACCACGAGTCCCTTGTAACTTTTTATATTAAAATATTTCTTAACACAAGAACATTTCTAACTTTTTCTATTAAAATATTAAAAATGTTAGTTGGAACAATCAATTCACTGTAACTTTTATATTAAAATATTATAAATGTTAGATCATTGCTTTTTTGTAACACAGTTGTGGGCCGTAAAGACGAATACTTAATTACCAATCACAGAAAAGCAAGAAAGAGTAGAGTTAGCGTCATCCCCTAGTGTACGAGCAGAAGGGGATCCTAAAATATTGACTCATGTTCTTTTGAATTTTTTCTATTAAAATATTAGAGCCGTGCAAAAGTGGAGGCATTACTTGAAGTTGATGGGATCTCCCTTTGTGAGAAAAACTGACCACGAGTCCCTTGAGCACCGAGTAAAGGAGTCCGCTTACTTTCTGGCCGAAGAAAAATTCAACCGTATAATCTTCATACGGACACTCTCGAAAAATAAAAATATTTTTAGAAAAATGAATAGAGTATCTAAAAATTTCAATTTAATAGAAAGACTTTGACAAATAATCCGAATTTAAAGTTTAAACCAGAATCAATTGCTCATAGTTTTTATCATAGGACAAGCTATAATGTTTGCCGCAGAAATATTCCATTAAGCGAGTTGACAGCTACTTCACCGAAATTTTTATACATAAAAAAATAAAAAAATATTAAAAATAGAAAATATCGTGTGAGAATTTGAAAAATAGAAAAGCAGTAGGGGTTATGGCGTGGCACCTCTACGCACACTCAAAATCGTGAAAAAAAAATATAAAAATATATAATGTGGAACGCCAAAGCAAATATAACGTGGGACGCTATTTTTTTACTTTGTTTTTGGCGGCTGTAATAGGATGGGAGAGAGCAACGTGGAAGGGGGAGTCGCAGAATATTACTCGTTTTAGCGCCTGCCTTGTTACCGGCTACTTCCCGTTAATATTACCGGTATGGGCCGTTCTTAGGCTACCTGGCGCTCTCTGATTGGCTTGAAGTCGGCCTCGTCCAATATTCTATTCCTACGTACTCTGGTTTAAATCAATATCTATTTCACAGTGGATTAATAGATCAATATCTATTTCCTTGTTGGATTTCCATACGGTCAACACAGTGGATTAATATCCTCCCAGGTACTGTGCACAAGATTTCCCTCATAAATATTTAAATTAACATTATATTACATTTAATATTTAAACTAATATGTTTTAATATCAAACTAATATTTTATTTAATACTAATTTAGTCTAATCTGATACTATATTTATTTAATACTAATCTAATACTTAAACTAATATTATATTATATTTAATCTAATATTTTATTTAAATGACTACAATATAGTATTTAATCTACATTTCATTTAATATTAATCTAATTTAATATTATATTTATTTAAAGTAATCTAATCTAATATTATATTTATTTAATACTAATCAAATATTTTATTTAATACTAATTTAATATTTAAACTACCTCTAATTGAGAAGAATTAAATATTTTATTAATATCACTAATCTCACTAGCTCTATTCTTGGTAACGCATCATTTCTATATATCAGTATAATAGAGTTATTCTTAAGCTAATTCAATTGATAATTTGATTTGGATCACCAAGATTTAAATAGTGGATCTAATCTTAGATTGGCTTTATTCTTGGGTGATCCAAACACACCCTTAAGTTTTTAATCTTCATCTGGGTCCCACCCACCCTAGATTCCATTAGGGGTGATTAATAAGCGAGTTTGAGCGAGTTGGGTATGCTCGTGCTCGGTTCATTTGCTTAATGAGTGAGTCGACTCGAGTTGAGAAGACAATACCGAGTTGACAACTATGCTCGTGCTCGGTTTGTTAAATGCTCGAGATGACTCATGCTCATTAAGTGACTTGTTAAGAAATCAAGCTTGTAGGCAATTTGAATTTTGTTTCGAGTTTTTTGTTTCAGATACATCATTCAAAAATTAATTAACATTGATAAAATTTAACAAATTGTCATAATCCAACCTGCTTAAACAGTACATAATTTAACAAAAACTTATCTATAAGCAAATTTAATAAAATCAAGCAACTATCTTCTTGTCGGTTCTCACGGCCCTACAAGTCACAGACCTACAAAGTTGGATTTGATCCAATTGGAATTGGACGTGACATGATTTCATGTAACTCAGTTCTTAATGAGCGAGTTATGAACGAGTTGGGATATGCTCATGCTCAGTTCATTAAATTAACGAGCGAGTTGGGATATGCTCATGCTCAGTTCATTAAATTAACGAGCGAGTTGATAATGAGCGAGTTGTTAACGAGTTGATAATGAGTGAGTTAGAGAAGTTTTAACGAGCGTGTTACGAGCGAATCATCAGTTATGAGCGATTTACTCACCCATAGATTCCATTCACTCTTTTCTCTCACGTTCATTTTCTCCCAGTTGGGTCCCAGTCCTCAGGGGCAGACCCAAGTAGTCTTAGGGGGGGGCAGTTGCCCCTCCATGAATTTTGAGTTTTAGTGGAAATCTATTGGTCCTGACCGACTTTGCCCTCTTTGAAATTATTTTTGGCCCCCTCTGGATGTTTGATTTGTAATTTGGATTAAATTAGGGCTAAACTTGAAATAAATTTGTTGAATTTTGATTGATAATTAGAATTATAAGTTAGAGTATTTGAAATTACAATTCAAAGCATTAGAAAGAGTAAGTTAAAGCATTAGAAAGGGTAAGTGAAAGCATTATTTTTTAAATCCGATTAGCTATTTAAACCCAATTTGATATTTTTTTACCCCTGATGAAAATCCTGAATCCGACCATGCCAGTCCCCACTCACTCCTTTCTCTTTCTCTCACTTTCACCTCCTCCCCCCACGTTTCTCTTCTAATTTCTTTATCTGGACAAAATCGAAGCGGCTCCGACATGGTAATGCATGCATATTGCTCAGTTTTGGGCCCTTGATTTCTTGCAGCTTCTTGCTGGGTAGTTGGGGGTACTGGATGAAAATTAGTTATTTAACTTGGTGAATTTTGATTGAATTTTCATGATTTTTAGCTAGTTCTGATTTAAACCCCTGCGATATAATTAATTATATTTACAATTTTCAGATTTAATAAATATAAGGGAAAATCAGAAAATATTTTAATTTAAAATGAGAAAATAAAATATTTGAGTGTTTTAACGAGAAAATATGAAAATATTTTAATTTAAAATAGAGAAATAAGAGATTAAGTATTTTAATGAGGAAATACGAAAATATTTTAATTTAAAATGGAGAAATATGATAATTAAGTATTTTCATAGCGAAAAAGGAGAGGTACCGAAATTTTTATTAATATAAAAAAATTCAAAATTAACCAATCTGCATGGGTTTTACAAACATTTCGAAAACGGCTTAAACCGGAGAATTATTTTCCGGATTCTCAAATCTTATTTCCGGGAAATAATCTTTCGGTTTTAGGATTTTTTTTTTTTAAATACATAGAAGATGTTATGATTTTTTATTTTTTTATTGAAATGTTAGAAATTTTTTTATATTTCTTCGAAAATAGATGGAATACGATATAATTGAATTTATTACAAACACTGTGACAAATATCTCGGATCAACATTTTTTAGCTCGGATTTTTTTTTGTTGTAAAAAAAATTTAAATATTTCTCTGTGTGTTACTAGAAAAAATAAAAATGTTTTGGATCTGAGTTATTGATCCCGGTTCAAAAGTTACTTCTGGATAAATAAAGAAATTATTGTGGTCCTTCTAGTTAAATGCAATAAACGCTATAGATGAAGTAGTACAATTTGAACGCAATAAACGCTATTTTTATAGCTGTTCTGCTATGACGCAATAAACGATATTTAAATCTTTGACTGGAATATAAATTTAAAATATACGTTGGACAACAACGTCTATAATAGCAAAAAATAAGGCAGTAAAACTTTTTGGTTGAGTTCTTTAAAAAAAATTTGCACAGTATTATAAATTGTGAAATCTGCCACCAGGTAATTTTAATCCTTTTTCTTTAAAAGTGAAATTGTTTTATTCTATTTAATATAATTGATACCAAGACTCCTTTGAGATATACTCTTAATATTGTTAATATTGTTGGGTTACTTCAGAATAAAAATTTAGTTTTCTTTTTTTTTGTAGATGGTAAAAAATAAAAATATCGGTACCGGACCTAACGCGTTTTCATTCCGATATTTTATTAATACCTTCAATTAAATAAAAAATTAGAAAATGCCCTCAGTTTTTTTTATTTTTTTATTTTGAAAAGTTACCCAACTGCCACACCACACAGACTTCTCTGTTCTTATTTTGAATTCGATCTTATAATAAATAGGTCGTTGTTTGCTCAAATTTTTAATCAGCAAACTTAAGAACTAACCCTATATATTATTAGAAAGACATTTTCCTTCCAACAAGTAAACCAACAAGTAACTTATATTAGTTAAGCCAACAAGTGAAAGTTGAGGTTTAAGAACTCTAAGAGGGAAGAAATTGAGTTCCGTATCAAGTAAGTAAAGCTAACATGCGAGAATTGAGGTTTAGGGACTCAGGTACAGTCAATAGAACCCTACACAAAGAACAACACAGAAACCAGTAGCTGCTGTATCAACTCGAGGGCCACACGGACCGTGTATGAGAGTACACAGCCCGTGCATGTTACATATGGCCCGTGCATGAGAGTGCACAGACTGGACACCTTGAGGCTAAGCTGAGACGAAGTCAGAAACCCTAGAAACCCCTTTTTATTCATTCGAAAACCACTTTACTGTTTTAAATATTCTTATTAATCTGTTTGGAATATTAAACAACAAAAATCAACCTTTGCAGACTTCTAGAATTTTATAAACCAAGTAGAGTCCGGTAATTGTCAAACCGTCCCTGTGAATTCGACACCCCAGCTATACCCAACTTCTGTTGTATACTTTATCTAAATTGAGTGAAAACTAGATATTAAAAGCCTATACGCTTCCGAGTGAACATTGATATATGAAAGCAGGGAGGTCAGAGGTCAAATCTTCTCCAAGCTAAGGATGCTTAAATGTTTCAACTGAGGCGCGAGAGAGAAAACAAATTCTTCTCCATCGATTCTGGGCCACTCTATTACGCACGCACCGCGACCAAATATTTTATTAATTTCCTAAAAAAAATGAAATTCCAAACTTTCCCTCGATTTGCAAAAATTTCGAGAATCGTCCCTAGTGTTGACTTTTCCAGCAGTAGTTAGTATAAGATGTTGGTCCCGGATTTGATTCTGGTTAGTAGCAATTTTTTAGATCAAATTTTTTAATTCTATGAAAATAAGAAATAAAATGTCTTAGCCTATAATTGAACAATGGTTCAGAGAGTCATTTGATAATATGTTTATATATATATATATTGACTAATATCAAAACGTTTATTCTTAGACTGTGAAACAAATGATTCGGTTTTTACATTTTCAAAGTCCAAACAGTCGATCCAAACCAGTCAATATTCAATCTATATTAAAATGTGTTTGGAGAACAAATTTTACATTTTTTGGATTTTTTTTGCTATTAATATCAGTTTTAAAATCGTTGTTTCAATGATTCAGAAATTTTCACTGTTTATTAAAATCAACGATTTTAAAACTGGCTTAATAAATAGTAAAAAGTTTCCAGAAAATGTAAAATTTGGTCTCCAAGCACAATTAATATATAGATCACATCTAGCGGTTTGGATCAACCGTTTGGACTTTGAAAATCTGAAAACCAATTGGTTGCACCGCGGCTCCGAAACAAACGTTTTGATATTAGCCAACCTCTATATATATATATATATATATATATATATATATATATATATATATATAAAGTTGATTATAGTTGATTTGTTGTACTAATTATTGCAGATCCAGTTTGTTGGTAAATAATTTTAGTATTATAGTTATTAACAAAAATTAATTCGAGTAATAAATTATATGGTATAATAGTCATTTATTTATGTGAAAATTTATAGACTAATCTGTTTATAATATAATTCAACAAAATTTGTAGATGAAAATTATATATGTAAGATATAAAGTTGGACATTTGTATCATTTTTTCAGAAAATATTTGCCACAAAATTTCTTTTTCCATCCGCTACATTCCAAATTGGAAGGGAAATCAATTCTATTGATTAAAATCATGGAAGTTTAAACATTTCACCTCCGACATAATTTTGTCAACCAAATATAATTCGGGATAAATTTTTCTTTTCTTTCCATTCTCCCTCTTTCTCTACTCTCCATCCAAACAAGATGTTTAAGTTGCTAAATTAATTGAGGTCGCGCACCCGCGCCCACTCACAAATTAAAATTAGAAACTAGAATTGGTGAATTAAAATGAAGAAAAATATTACCTGAATTGCAATGGTAGATATGATCGAAAGAAAGATCGAGGGAGAGATCTAGAGGAGGAAGCTATGACAGACCAAGATGTTAAATCTTCAGCTAATTTGTATGCACACACCAAGAGAAAAAAGGGTGAGAGAAGGGTGAGGTCGGTTTATATGACAACCCAAGAGAAAGAGAAGACAGAAGAATGGAAGAGGAAGTGAGAGGAGGAGATCAGGTACTTTTATAGTTGATAAGGCATTGCCCCCTGTAGTTTGGAATGCGCAATGGGGCCCACTATAGTGTGAGTGCTGGGGCCCACTATAGTGTGAATGCTGGGGCCCACTGTAGTTTGAAAATCGTATCTGTCTGTTAACACGTTTGACAATCGTCCTTTCTTCAAAGGCGCAGAAGTTTAATAAAATCAGTCATTTTCAAACCATAAAAAAATTTCAAAAAAATGTAAATTTTGGTATAAAAAGCACATTTTAATATAGATTGAATATCTAACGGTTTAGATTGATTGTTTGAACTTTGAAAATCAGAAAACCGAAACGATTGTTTTGGAGGCTAAGAACAAACGTTTGTATCTTAGCTCATCTCTCTCTCTCTGTCTCTCTCTATATATATAGATGGACTATTGTGTTTCGCGAAGTAAATAGGGGGTTTACTTCGGGTCATATTTTCATTTTGAAAAATTCAAACAACCGATTCGAACCGTTCAACATGTTCTAAATATTGAAATGTGCTTGGAGACTAAATTTTACATTTTTTTGATTTTTTTTTTACTATTTATTAAGCCACTTTGAAAATCGCTGATCCACTGTGAACAGTAAAAAACAGTAAAATTTTCCGGACCACCGGATCAGCGATTTTCGAAGTGGCTTAATAAATAGTAAACAAATTCCAAAAAATGTAAAATTTAGTCTCCAAGCACATTTCAATATTTAGAACATGTTGAACGGTTCGGATCGGCTGTTTGAATTTTTCAAAATAAAAATATGGCCCGAAGTAAACCCCCTATTTACTTCGTGAAGCACAATAGCCCATCTATATATATATATATTCCCTATAAGTGTTACTTTTTTTTTTTCTGGACCAAATTATAACTTTTTTATATATATTTAATTAGTTCCTCAGGACCATTTTAACCAAGTATGTGAGGTGGTTTCTTTATTTTCTTTATCTTCTAACTTTTTTTTATATTTAATTAGTTCCTCAGGACCAGTTTAACCAAGTATGTGAGGTGGTTTCTTTATTATCAAACATATGTCACAAGTCACAACCACAGAAAACAGAAGCAAACCCATTAAAAAATGGCGGATATGAGAGAAGAGATGAATCAATTTATGAAGCTATGACAGATTCAACGAGATGTACAATTGGTGACGTACGGTTCTATTTCTTGGAATGGAATTTGATTATTTGAGAGATTTGTTCCTTTAATTTATAACACTAAAATTTTAGTTCAGATCCAGTGCAAAACGTGACCGTGTAGAATGAGATACGAGTTGTCCGTTTTAATTAGCACGAATTTTAAAGCGAACTCTCTGTATTTTAATGACATACTGCTAAAATTTGGTGCTTATTTGTTTGTTGTGGTAAATTTTAGAACAAACGAAAATAACAATGAAATATGGAAACTCAGTAAATGCGAAATACGCTATGGCTGCTTAGTAGGTTATTTCTTTCTAGTAAAGCCGCCTCATTACACAAAAGGAAAGAGGTTCCGCACTTTAAGACTAGAGATAGATACCAACCGTTTGACGTTTTCCCAGAATTTTTGGTAGACCTCTTTCCGATAAAAAAACTTTTTTGTGCAATTCTAAATGGGAAATAAGCTTCTGTATCTTATTGGTGAAACTGAATATTTGAAATTCAATAGAATTCTTATTTTCTTCTTGTGAAATAATAGGAGTGAATGAATTTTTGACCATAAACAACCAAATTTTTCTATCTTTTTTCTTTCTTTTTCATGAATGATTTTTCCGATTAGGAAAAATTAAAAAATCAGAATTATGCCAGTTATTTGAATCTAGTATACACAAAAACTTAAATTTATTCATATAATACTTTCTTATTTTATCCAAATCAAATGGAGGATTTGATTTGGATAGAAGGAGATAAGATAGCTCTGAGACCAGGTTCAGTCAGATGCAAAGTAAAAACTTCCCATGCCACCATGTAATTTGAATTCTTTATTTTTTTGAATGTGATATATAGTGCTTCATTCTATTTAATATAAGCAAACTGATATGAGTACCTGCACTCCAGTACCCGTATTGTACTCGCACTTTAACTGTTATATTTCTGACGATCTATGAGGAATTTTGCAAATCTAAAACCACGAACATCTTCTACGTAATTTTCTCTTTCAAATGAGATACATGATGACGTACATTCGGGCTCATCGTCACGCAAGCATTTAAACCTATACTTGCAAGTATTTTTTACATATGACACTGGATTACATCTGAAAGTATTAATATCAAGTATTGTAAGTATTTATACCTATAAGGTCAATTATTTTTGTTAGAGGAAGGTTGACGTGGAGACTATTAGGGAATGTTGATGGGGAGATACGGGGTCCCTACTACTTTATTAGAGGAAGTTTGACGCGGGAACGATTAGGGGACTGGAAAATGAGATT
>JAJGRW010001005.1:0-24037 GCA_025461045.1 Carex parvula | reverse complement strand
CGGGCGAGATTCAAGGATTTTTCGGATCTACCAGATCAGGTATTTGCTTGTACAAGATTTATTTAAATAGTATTATATTTATTTTCTTGTAAGTAATGTTCTAATTTAAATATATAACAGGTGGTGTTGACCGACACCTGCGCGCCTATATTTTAGAGATGATCACCTGTCGGTTGTTTTCGGATTCGCATGGAGATCAGGTGCGGCTGTGCTACCTCGACCTTCTGCGCGGACCTGTCCACTGCGGGCAGGTTCTACTGGGGAGGTGCCACGCTGGCATGCCTATATAGGTAAGAAACACCTTCTTATAATATTTTCAATATTATACATCGTAGTGTAGTAACACTGACTTTGTAAATTGTAAAGGGGTCTTAACACAGCCTGCCTGAAGAAGAACAAGACCTTCATTGGACCGTGCATGTTACTACAGCACTGGTCTTACGCACATCTGATTGTTGGCCGTCCAGTCCTGGCCAACAAGACAGATGTGCCGGAGTGGGGGCAAGCCAGGGCCGGACAACTGCCCTGCATTTGCCGCCAAGTACTGCTATCCCAAGATTTGGGTGGGTGCAGGGCATGGCGCGTCTCTCGGCATCACATTCTGGAGACAGGAGATCGAGCATCTCAGAGATGATGCCGAGTTTGTGACTTGGGAGCCCTACAGAGATTATGTAAGTTTACTTTTGTTTTTATTTTGATTTAAATTTTTGCAGTTCGAATTGATATATGATATTAAATCTATACTTCCAGGTCGAGGTGGATGGTGCACATCGGTCATATCTTGAGATATTGCCGGAGCGATGTCGTCAGCAGAAGCGTTTCTGGCGTGCAGAGGTGCCACTCATATGTTTTCAGGTACTGTAATTTATTTATGCTAGTTATTTACACAAGCGACTTAATTTAATAAAACAGTCTAACGTATTAAAATATATAGATCATCGAGCACCATTACCCCGGACGGGTCATGAGACAGTTCGGGATGCGCCAGCTTGCTCCGCCCCCGGCACCGATCAGCGAGGAGGTCTGACGAGGGATGCACCATCCCAGGGAGACCACTGCAGGCAAGGATTGGGGGATTGCCCGTGCAGATTACGTGTTCGAGGCAGGAGCTGCAGATCCCCCATTGGCAGAGCCCGACCGTCAGATGGATGTCGCGCCAGTGTAAGAATTTTTTTTATTAATTCAAAACTTCAACTATAGTTTTTTGATTAGAATATCTAACATTTGTTGTAATTCGTACAGACCTTACAGAGATTGGTACCAGGATCACGGCGCGTACACCATATTTCTCGAGGGATGCATCGCTGACAACCCGCATGAGCGGGTACCGAAGCCGAGGGATCGTATGGGACGGATCCACTGTATTATCCCCGCCGGCGCACTTTTCGCAGCCACGGTATTTTTAATTTGAAGTTTCAAATTCAAAACTATTAATATTTACAATTGTACAACTTCTTCATATTTTTTTCAATTTTCAGGCATTATATCTTGTCAAGAGTTGCGTCATAGGGGCTACGATGGCCGTCACCAGGGGATGGAAGAGGCTCGGGAAGGTCATTCTCAAGCACAACGTACCTGCGGTGTGCCAGTGTGGGTACAGGGCGCGCCTCGACTCTCTACTGAGGTGCGCTGGCTTGGGCAGTGTTGATGCAGTGAATGACATATCTGACGAGCCCGATGTCTATGTCCCCTACACTGGTGATGAGGATGTGTTTGCACCCGTCCACGGCGCTGAGACGGTCGGTCAGGCGTTCGACCGAGGTGCCGAGTTGATGCGCCGAGCCGCACATGACACCATGGGATCCCAGGCTAGGATGCCTACCGAGGTATAATTTAAATTAAAATACATAACTGTGATTTTTTTCTTATTCAATACATTATCTAATTTGTAAGCTATTACAGGGTGGACACGAGGAGGACCTGGGCTTCAATATCTCCACTGAGTATGGCACAGAGGGAGATGGACTGTATTCCCCGGGTTACAGTCCCACTCAGACAGCACCTCCTGCCTATCAGCCAGGGTATGTTCAGACAGACCCCATCCCGCCGTTCCCTGGCCAGTCCTCACAGCAGGTACCTCACCCTTCCCTCCACGATGATCCTATTGCCAGACAGGCATTTTTATTCACGCAGCCTGAGTCTGGACAGACCACAGTTTTTGGTCCTGGGGTCCAGCAGACATCCAAGATTGAGGAGGTTCGCCAGGAGCCGGTTCTGTCTACGGATGTTCGGCAGATGACTCTGCATCCTCCGCAGATACTGACGAGACGCCACTCTGCAGGCGGGGTCGGGGGTTTAGGAAGAAGAAGGCGAGGACGGTGTTTAGTCCAGAGCCCTAGTTTTGATTTGTTGTACTGTTAGATGTTTTGTTAGATTCTTATTTGTAGTATTGGTAGATGTTTTGTCAGATACTTATTTATTTCGTTGATTAGTTTCTTATTTGTTTGATTTTGTTGTTATTTATTTATTTTGTTGATTTCATTATCTCAGAGTACACAAAAGAATTTCAAAGAAATCACATATCTAAATATCTAAAATATTTCAAACGAACGACATATCTAAAATACGATACAACTAAAAATCAATTTAAACCACGTTCGAAACTAAATAAATAACCCTTATCAAATTACAATTTCGTATTTCTAAAATAAAAAATAAAGGGTCCGCTCTGGCATATAGCTGCCTCAGGGACCGCTCCGGCATTATGCTGACCCATATGAGAGTCCGCTCCGGCATTCTGCGGTACCCCCCATATAGGTCCGCTCCGGCATTCTGAGGGCGTGCTAGATTTAGAATTGTCAGAAAACCGTGGTTATTTGATTAATTGATTTTCTTAAAATGGTATAAATAAAAATTTCGGCAGAATGGAGGTACAATTACAACACAAAGAACCATCACAGAAAATTCGGAATAACATTGATAAGGCCTCTACAACCCTCTCACATCTCCAATTTCTCAAGTTTAATCTAGAATTTTCCCATTAATTGTCCATTTTCCGTTTATACAGCAAATTAGTAGGTTATTTTTATTATTTTTTCTGTATTTATTCGTTATATGCACATATTTTGTCTTGTCTTATCTGGATCTTTTCTAAATGACAATTTCATGAAATTTCATCATTAATTAACAAGGAAACTAAGTTAAACATTCGGAATAATTTATTTGTCATTGTGATAATATGACTTAAACATTCGGAATAATTTATTTGTCGAACCGAACCCGAATAATTTATTTGTCATTGTGATCTCAACTCGAGTTTTTATGATAATATGACTTAAACATTCGGAATTTATTATGAATATCGCCATGCATACGTCATACTAGTATCGTGCCCATGCGTTGCAACGGAGACATATTATAAAATTGAATAGAATATGAAGAGACCTTTTTGTTTGACATTCACACAAAATTAAGAAAAAATATTTAAATGAAAATAAAAGACACAAATGAAAAAAAACGGAGATCCAAATAATAAATAACAATAAAAGAAACAACAACAAATAAAAAAAACGGATCAAATATAACATGAAAAAATTCTTGAAGTATCATTGTACGATTTAATATCTAATTTTCTCCACAAACAAGACATGTCATTAAACGATTTAGAGGAGAAATGATATGTAAAGAAATAAAATTGGGAAAGATATAATTAAATGATTCAAATAAAGATTTTCTCTATAGATATATTTTTGATAGAAATTATTTTAATAATAGTAATTTCTCTACATATAATTTCTCTACACGAAAATTCTTGATATTCTTCATTTTCTCTCCAGATCGGAAAGATATGATTGTTTCCATCAGCACAAAATATGCTCTTCATCTATTCACAAAGATACAGTAGCCCTAAACAAAATTCGGAAAGATATGATTGTTTCCATTTTCATTGTAGAAAATATAGAGGAAGAGGACATGAAACGGAGAAATAAGAAGAAATAAGGAAATAATTTATTTGCAGGAATCAGAGATAGCTGTAAGGAGAAATAAATAAATATATCGCTAGGGATACATTCAAGACAAACCATGTAGCAATCTGTGTGGCAAGTATGTTTTTAACTAAATTTCTACTTCTATACATTAAATAGATGTATTTAATTAAAAGAAGACAGATTATGTGATTGGAGGGCTGATATTAAATTCGAAAATTTATCTTTCATTGGCGGATCAGGACAACTACGTGCATAAAATAAGAATGAAGATTATAGACATGCACTTTAATTAAAATTCTGCATCAATTTTGATCTAATTTGTATTTAGCGACTTGATTCGAGCTTTTAAAATATAATAACAGGTAGTTTCTTAAGCATGCATGTTTAAACCGAATTTTTTTTTTTATTATTATAGATACAAAATGGCCCGAATTTGAATTTTACGCGGACTTCAATTTTTGGGGCATGGATGCTTGGGATTGTCACATCAACTTTTTATAATTGGGGCATGGTCGCAATCGCATGGATGCTTTTGTAGGAATGCTTTTAGTGGTAAAATTATATTCATATTTTTTTAATTTTTCTGATACAGATACACGGATCGAATATCAGTCAAATACGGATACGGATCGGATCGGATATTTATTAAAATAATATTAAAATATATCAAAGTTCATAATATTTATCTAATTTTAATAGGATTTTGCTAATATGCTACGCGTATATAAGGGCCCTCCGTGTTACGGCTCACTTTTTGAGTTTTTAAAATCCTAACGGTTGATCCGAACCATTCAACATGATCTCCATATGAATATGTACTTGCAAACCAAATTTTACATTTTTTAGAATTTTTTTACTATTTATTAAGCCACTTTGAAAAAACATTAATTTGTACACAACAGTAAACTTTTCTGGACCATTGGATCAGCGATTTTCAAAGTGGCTTAATAAATAGTAAAAAAATTCTAAAAAATGTAAAATTTGGTTTGCAAGTACATATTCATATGGAGATCATGTTGAATGGTTCGGATCGACCGTTAGAATTTTGAAAACTCAAAAAGTGAACCGTAGCACGGAAGGGCCCTTATATACGCGTAGCACCGTAGCACTGTCCATTTTAATAATGAATAACAGTAATATTTCATAATATATATTAAAATATATGATATTATCTACTATTTGGATACAGATAATTGAAACGTAAAACCATATCAGTATCCACATCCATACGGATATTCGGATATGGGATGTCCACATCTAATTTTTTTTAATACGGATCAAATACGGATCGGATATTATGCATACCATTTTCACCCCTATGCTTTAGTCATCTTGTTTTTGTTTTTGTCAAAAAGATCCAACAAATTAATAAAATCTGATCGTACTAGCATTAACAACATGCATAAAATATGTTGCGGGGTAGATCAAATTTGATGTAAACAAATTGCTGATCTAATTTACAGCATAAAATGCCATTGAATGATCCATATTATATTGCCATCCCAACCGAAATAAGCAAAGTTATAGCATGGAATTCGTTCAAATTTGCTCATATCATACAGTAAATAATAAGGCAAGAATATGAAAAATATCTCCATACTAACATGATTAATGCTTATTAATCAGCACACAATAAGTTATATATGATGCACTAAATACATATTCCATTCAAACTATGAGAACTAAAATTGGGACTTGTCTAGGCCATCAAAGTAAGGATGCTCCATTGCTTCCTTTGCCGATATCCTCTCAGTCGAGTCAAACTGAAGCATTTTCTGTTTTTTTTTTTTCATAAAAAGCGTAAGAAATTAAGAAAAAAAAACTACAACAGAAGAGATAAAAAAAATAAAATAACAATATTAATTTTGTTACTTACCGAGAGGAGATCAACACCTTCAGGTTCAAGAGTCGGTACAGCTCGTGCCAGGCTCTGTGGTTTCCACTGCGGGTAGTCATGCCAGTCTCTTAGAGTAGTAACTCCAGGCCATTGCTTCTCTGTCGGTGTACCTAACATCCTTTTGGTTACGCAAAATTTGATTGCGCAAGTCAAGTTCAAATCATTCAATCAAATTTTAAAAAAATGGAATGCTAAATAGATAATTCACTTTCCATAAACTGGTAGAGTTAACATTTAATGGATGTACAACATCAAATCCACATAAAGGAAAAAACCGCACCAGAACCTGTACTGGTACCACTATGTGAATACATGGTACCTGAAAATGTGAAGCAGCTGCTGTAACTCCGAGTCGCCAGGAAAAAGAGCTTGTCTTCTCACCATTTCAGCTGCATGCATAATAAATTAAAGATAAATAGGCAATTTTGTAGGCCCCGCAGGTACAAAAATGAGTTCCTAGAGAAGATAAGTAAATGTACCAAATATACATCCAACAGACCACATATCAACACCAGTGCTCTACAAGCCTTCTACCAGAAGGAAGGCCTACTACAGTCAAGAAAGTGGACTATGACATTCGGAATTTATTGTGAATATCGCCATGCATACGTCATATTATAGACATGCACTTTAATTAAAATTCTGCATCAATTATGATCTAATTTGTATTTAGTCGAGCTTTTAAAATATAATAACAGGTAGTTTCTTAAGCATGCATGTTTAAACCGAATTTTTTTATTATTATAGATACAAATGGCCCCAATTTGAATTTTACGCGGACTTCAATTTTTGGGTGCGTGCACATGATAAGGTTTGGAATGATTCTGAGAAGGTAGAAGATATTTCCTTTTGCCGTGGCTTCCTTTACTGAAGATGAGATAAAGGCAGCTAGCTATCTCTGGTTCTGGAGCGGATAGAGCTCTGGGACCGGATGGATTGCCTTTTCGCTTTTACAAATCACTTTTTGGATGAATTGAAACAAGACATCATATATATAGCTTCGTTCAACAAGTTTGACGATGGTGATGTTGTGTTGAACAAGGAAGTTTGGTGATTCTTTTGCCTAAAGTTGTTGATGCTTGTAATATTAAAAAGTACAATTGGTGACGTACGGTTCTATTTCTTGGAATGGAATTTGATTATTTGAGAGATTTGTTCCTTTAATTTATAACACTAAAATTTTAGTTCAGATCCAGTGCAAAACGTGACCGTGTAGAATGAGATACGAGTTGTCCGTTTTAATTAGCACGAATTTTAAAGCGAACTCTCTGTATTTTAATGACATACTGCTAAAATTTGGTGCTTATTTGTTTGTTGTGGTAAATTTTAGAACAAACGAAAATAACAATGAAATATTTTAATCCAAGAATAGAATTACTGTTTAAAACCCATTAATTTCCTTGAAAATTCTTCTTTTGTGCTATTAATATCTTAAAACTCATTAATCAGGTTTTAGATAAGGAATTGACAACCGATTGCTGATAATTTTCCAATTATAAATATTTGATTGATATTCACTCTGAAATTTTATCTTTTAGTAACAACTATTGGTGATGAGGACATCTACATGTTTAAGAGAGAAAAGATGTATTGCTTCTAGCTCACAACAGTGTACATTGAAATAAGTGCACATTTCAGAAACTATTAAGTGTACATTTCAATTCAAATATGTGTTTTTTTTATTTGTTTAAAGAATGTTTATTCTGATAAATAAAATAGACGTAAATATTTCTGAAATTTTTATTCATAACATTAAAATAATATAAATTAAAAAACAAAATACGACATTCAAATAATTTTAAAATCTTTCATTTCACAGAATGCATGACTAGTTCCGCTAGATTATCTAACACAACAACATTTCTAACTTTTATATTAAAATATTGAAAACACATATATCAGACGGTCCACACCATAGTTGGCCATCCTGCCACGCCCGAGAGTAAAAAAGGCATCAGTAGAAAGAATATTGTTGTCTGACCCAAGAATTCTGGCGGATAGGGCGTGGCAGAATGGCCAACTATGGCTGAAACATGCATGGCTGACTAATTGTTGTCTCATTTCTGCTGTTTAATCTAGTGTTATTAATTTTTCTCCTGTTTGCTCCAGTTTGTCTGGCGTATTTTGTTTGATGGATGTATGAGTTACTGTAAAGTAGGCCGGTATAGTGGTATAGTGATACAGTGAGGCAGCAGTGGTTTTTCTGTAATGGAACTATCTATTATTTTTTAATATATATGCTTGGTAGTCTCTACCAAGTCTTTCTCAAAAAAAAGAAAAGAAAGAATTTGTTTACTTGAAAAGAGAATCTTTAGCTGAGTTTCCTCTGACTCTGGCTCTATGGAATTCACATCACCTAAGGTAACACAAATTTTGTGTTTAGATCCTGACCGTCCGATTTGTTTCGGCGCGAGCCGTGCATGGCCTGATTCTGATCAGACGGTCCACATTTAAAAATAAAATTAGGATTACTTTAGATTATCCGGACTCTCGAAAATTAAGAAAATAAAAGGGAAAGCCGTTGTCTCGAAAATTCTGATCAGCGGTGTTACCCCCCTGATTTAGTGAGATTAGACAATTTGATATTAGGTCATTGAATATATATATAAATATATATTGAGATCAACAGATCAAATTTTTGTGTTGTGTTCTATACTTCTATACAATAAATTCATGCTGGATCAAGCCTTCGTCAATTCTACATTTATGACTATTATATTTGATTAATTGTCTTTTTTTCTGATAATTACTGTTTCTTTTGGAAATGTCTGGCAGATATTTAGTTTGGGACTATTTTATTGCCTCTTTTGATCTCCTTTTGTGCTCAAAACATGTGGGATGTGGCTATGTACTTAATTTGGATTGGACCAGGATGCTTGTTTGGTGAATTTATTTAGGGTAATTATATCTTCCCCCATCTATCCATTCCTCATTTAATCTTCCAACTAACTAACTACCTTTTCTAACTAACTTTATAAATTCTAACTACCTAATGACCCTACAAATTAATTACCCAATTTTCTCCATTTATTTCTTTCCTCTTTCTCCCTCCCTCTCCCACCTCTCCCTCTCCACCTCCGCCTCCACCTCCGCCCGCCTCTCCCACCTCTCCCTCTGCGCCTCCGCCCGCCTCTCCCACCTCTCCCTCTCGGCCTCTGCCTCCCTCTCCCACCTCCACCTCCGTCTCACCTCCGTCTCCCACCTCCCACCTCCGCCTCCTCTCTCTCCCACCTCCGCCTCCGCCGGAGTAGATCCATCACTGTCGACCGCCGGGTCAGATCCGCCTCCGCCGGGTCAGATCCGAGTTATTTGCAAAGAACAAAGCTTCATTAATGGTGAATTAGACTAGTGCGTACTAAGTACATATGGATGAATACTTAATGTTTTAGAGATGAATACTTCAACGTTTATGGATGAATACTTAATATCTTAGGCATAAATACTTTAACTTATATGTATGAATACTTGATATCTTATGGATGAATACTTTTTATTTGTTTGGTATGCAGGTATGTTTGTAATACTCTTGGTACATTAACTATTTACACTTACACGATGAGGATGAATACTTGCTTAATGCGGGATGAATACTTGCATGACGAGGTGTGAATACTTGTGCAACGGACAACTCGAAAGTATGTCATCATGGATCTCATTTGAAAGAGAAAATTGTGTAGAAGACATTCGTGGTTTTAGATTTGCAAAATTCCTCACAGATCGTCAGAAATATTGGTTAGATTGAACGGAGAAAAAAAAACTCATCTCTAAAAACGTGTAATGAAGCTTGGTACATTAACTATTTACACTTACACGATGAGGATGAATACTTGCTTAATGCGGGATGAATACTTGCATGACGAGGTGTGAATACTTGTGCAACGGACAACTCGAAAGTATGTCATCATGGATCTCATTTGAAAGAGAAAATTGTGTAGAAGACATTCGTGGTTTTAGATTTGCAAAATTCCTCACAGATCGTCAGAAATATTGGTTAGATTGAACGGTGAAAAAAAAACCCATCTCTAAAAACGTGTAAAAGATGAGTGATTGATGTGTCCAAATATGCTTCTATTGCAAAGATGAATACATTTATATAGATGGATGAATGCTAGTTGTGTTACAGATGAATACTTTTTTTGCAAATTTCTAAAATGAGCTGAAGGTAGTTAGAAGTCCCCCACTTAATTAATGCGCTGACGGTTATGCGGTCCCCCACTTAATTAATGCTCTGACAGTTGTGCGGTTCCCCACACATGTTGTTTATCCCCTACTTTCTTGTTGTAATATATCCAAATATGTTTCTATTGCAAATGTGAATACCTTCATATAAATGGATGAATACTAGTTGTGCTACATATGAATACTTCTGCAAATTTCTAAAATACACTGACAGTTATAAATTCTAACTAACTAACTACCTTAATTAATGCAACTGACGGGAGATGAAACGAGGGATTGTTCACAGGGGAGAGCTAGGCGGACCCATTTATTTATATTCCAATAATGTATTCTTGGCATTCATTTTCAAATTTTTTTTTTAACTTTTTTGGAAGTTGACATCATTGGGAGTATGCAAATGGGGAAGTTAATTTCAATATGTTTATTTCCAAAAACACATTCTGCGTGGTACCTTTTTATGTATTTATAAGAATATATGTATATATATATAGAGTGTGGCTAAGATACAAACGTTTGTTTCTAGTTTTCGGAACAAATGTTTCGGTTCTCCGATTTTTAAAGTCCAAATAGTCGATTCAAACCATTAGATATTCAATCTATATTAAAATGTGCTTGGAGACCAAATTTTACATTTTTTTTAAAATTTTATTATTTATTAAACTGGTTTGAAAATTGTTGTTTTTCAATGATGCAGAAGTTTAATAAAAACAATGATTTTCAAACCATCTTAATAAACAGTAAAAAAATTCTAAAAAATGTAAAATTTGGTCTCCAAGCACATTTTAATATAGATTGAACATCTAATGGTTTGGATCGACTATTTGAACTTTGAAAATCAGAAAATCGAAACGTTTGTTATGGAGGCCAAGAACAAACGTTTGTATATTAGCCATTCTCTCTCTCTCTCTATATATATATATCTCCTCCTCATATACATATAGAGGTTGGCTAAATCAAAACATTTTTGTTTCGGAGCCGTAGTACAACCAATTACTTTTCTTATTTTCAAAGTCCAAACGGTCATCCAAACCGTTAGATGTGATCTCTATATTAAAATGTGCTAGGAGACAAAATTTTACATTTTTTGAAATTTTTACTATTTATTAAGCCAGTTTTAAAATCGCTGATTTTAATAAACAGTGAAATTTCTGGATAATTGAAAACAGCGATTTTAAAACTGGCTTAATAAATAGTAAAAAAATCCAAAAAATATGAAATTTGGTCTTCAAGTACATTTTTATACAGATTAAATGTTAAACGGTTTGGATCGACTGTTTGGACTTTGAAAATGTAAAAACCGAAGTGTTTGTTCCACCGAAGTGTTCGTTTTTATTTTTTTTTAATTTTCGAATTTATTTACTATCAAGTCAAGTGGTAAAAAAATGAACAAAACAGTATATTAAAATGCACACAAAATCCTTCATATTTTGACCACTTGACTTGATAGATAATAAATTCGAAAATTAAAAAAAAATTATATAAAAACGAAGCTCTCGTTAAGAAGATGGTTTGAACGGTTTGGATTTGTCGTTTGAATCCGATTCAATAGATTTTGGAGGCCGGAAGCATATTGTTGATATACTAGAGGAAACTCTCGGACCGAATTTATGTATTTATATTTCCTGTGAGTGTTACTATTTTTTTCTGGACCAAATTACGTTCTTTCATTTAAATTTGATAACAATCTGATTTAAACATTTGAGTTAATTAACTGGAATATAATTTTAAAGTATACGGTGGACAACAACGTCTACAATAGCAATAAATTAATTAAGTCTGTAATTAAAACTTCTTGGTTAAGTTTTGACTTTGCATCTGATTGAAGTCTCAGCTGCAGCGTGCTATCTTGGTATCTATCTCTAGTCTTCAAGTGCGGAATTGAACGTCTTTCCTTTTGTGTAATGAGACTTCAGTCAGATGCAAATTAAGTCAAAACTTCCCATGCCACCATGTAATTTTAATCCTTTATTTTTTGAAAGTGATATATAGTGCTTCATTCTATTTAATATAAGGAAGCTGATATGAGTACCTGCACTCTAGTATTCGCATTGTACTTGCACTTTAACTGTTATATTTCTGACGATCTATGAGAAATTTTGCAAATCTAAAATCACGAATATCTTCTACGTAATTTTCTCTTTCAAATGAGATCCATGATGATGTACATTCGGGCTCGTCGTCACGCAAGTATTTATACCTATACTTGCAAGTATTTTTTACATATGACACTGGATTGCATCTGAAAGTATTAATATCAAGTATTGTAAGTATTTATACCTATAAGGTCAATTATTTTTGTTAGAGGAAGGTTTACGCGGAGACTATTAGAGAATGTTGATGGGGGATATGGGGTCCCTACTACTTCATTAGAGGAAGGTTGACGCGGAAACGATTAGGGGACTAGAAAAGGGGATGATCATATTAAGTTATGCATGCAAGTATTTATATCTTATTTTACAAATATTAATATTTTATGTTTCAAGTATTTGTACCTATGAAGGTTGACGTGGAGACGAGTGTGGAGACTCGGAAAGGGGTACCATATAATTAGTGGGGACCATAGTACAACCTTCCTCTAATTTGTAGGGACCGTAGTACAACATTCCTCTATTGTTGCTGCGGGTACAATGCATGTACTGGAGTGAGGGGATTGAAATAATTATTCTTAATATAATTGATACCAAGACTCTATATACCCTTTGAGAAATACTCTTAATATTGTTGGGGTTACTTGAGAAAATTTGAATACTAAATTAAGATTAATAAAAATAAAATAAAATAAAACTGAAATTGTATTATTTAATTAGATGGTGATGTTATTATTATTAAACATATGTCACTACTACGGAAACAGATGCATAACCCATTAAAAAAATGGCGGATATGAGAGAAGACATGAATCAATTTATGAAGCTATGACAGATTCAACGAGATGTACAATTTGTGACGGTTCTATTTCTTGGAATGGAATTTGATTATTTGAGAGATTTGTTCCTTTAATTTATAACACTAAAATTTTAGTTCAGATCCAGTGCAAAACGTGACCGTGTAGAATGAGATACGAGTTGTCCGTTTTAATTAGCATGATTTAAAGCGAACTCTCTGTACTTTAATGACATACTGCTAAAATTTGGTGCTTATTTGTTTGTTGTGGTAAATTTTAGAACAAACGAAAATAACAATGAAATATTTTAATTCAAGAATAGGATTACGGTTAAAAACCCATTAATTTCCTTGAAAATTCTTCTTTTGTGCTATTAATATCTTAAAACTTATTAATCAGGTTTTAGATAAGGAATTGACAACTATTGCTGATAATTTTTCAATTATAAATATTTGATTGATATTCACTCCAAAATTTCATCTTTTAATAATAACTATTGGTGGATCAGGACATCTACATGTTTAAGAGAGAAAAGATGTATTACTTCTAGCTCACAACGGTATACATTGAAATAAGCAGTGGCGGAACCAGGAATGATCAGTAGGGGGGCCTAACTAGTTTATCTCAGAATATCAGTTTTAGTTTCATGTTACACGATTAAATGATAAAACAAAATATTCAGCAATTATCAATTGTCGTAATCTTTTATTCTAAAATAAATATTAAAAATAATATTAAATTAAGTAACAAAGCACCTATTTGATGAATCATTTCATATCTTGAAGTCAAAACAAAACATCAAAACAACCTACATAGAAAAAAATTAAAAAAACAATCTTACAATGAATCCATATCTCACAATTATAATGATTTTAAATTTTCAATTAGAAAACATACCACTAATTTTCAATTAGAAAAAGGTATCACTAATTACTAATTAAAGAAACAACCTATATAGAAAAAACGTACCACTATACTTTTCGATCCGATATAAAGCGGTGGGTTGCTTTCATGATACATTGGTAGGCTGACCCGCTGACTAGGCTCTTTTACAAAATCCTCAAGGTTTTGGCACTCGGCAGCAATTCCGGAGTCGCAATTTTTTTTTTTTTTTTTTTTATTGAATCCGGAGACGTAAGTTGGCTAGGCGATTCGGGTGAATTCTTCCAAGGTTTTATTGCCTGAACCGAAAACGGCATAACTAATGTTTTCCGTATTATGTTCCAAGTGCGACATATTATATATCAATGTTTTAAATAGCGTTTATAGCGTCATAGCGGAAATGTTACAAAAAAACTATAGCGAATAGCGTAGCTATTCTACATAGCGTTTTATTTTTACAAAAATTATATTATATATTTGTACTAAATATCAACATTATCTAAAGTCTCATAGAACAATAAATAACACCAAATTAATTAAGAAATTATAATATTCATATTGAACAAGTACAAAGTCCAAATTGCGGTTCAAAATATCCATAGTAATATCATAAACTATAGATTTTTTTCTATTCAAAATATCTTAAGCATCATGATTCATGATATAATATATTTTTTTTCTATTCAAATTTCAAAATAACCTAGACAAGGGTTTCCTTCTCGGTTTGGACAAATTAAAAAATATGTAGCAACAAAGTTTTTAATTGATTTCGGTTTAGCTTTTATTTAACTTGTTTGGGTCTATATTTAAAGCCCATATAAATTGCCTAAAAAAGTCCATTATTCATAGCGAGCGCTATTTGCGCTACACGCTATGCGCTATAGCGGCCGTAGCTCAATTAGCGCATTTTGATGTCATAGCTTAGCGTTTGGAGTCCAAAAACGCTATAGCGCCGCTATAGTGCGCTATTTAGAACACTGTTATATATAATTATTAAGTTGTTATAAGTCATTATCGTTCAAATTATTATTATTATTATTATTAAGATAAGTAGGATTCAAGAACTAATATTTGATTTAGTGGTGGACATATAGTCTTCATCATATTTAATAGACATATATAATATATATCGGGTTCCAAATTTCTTTAAATAAGCTATATACATTTTTGCTTTTCATATTTCTTTTAAAAAATGAATGCATTTGTTTACACAATAATAAAAGAAAATAAAATTGTTCTTTAGATTGCAAATCTTAAGGTTTCTTTTATATGTTTGGAAGGCGGAATGGGGCCCACTATAGTGTTAATTCCAGATGCATTACTTTTATATGTTTGGAAGGCGGAATGGGGCCCACTAAAGTGTTAAGTCCAGATGCATTTAACTCAAAAGATTCTCTTTTGAGTTAACGCAGAGGATACGAATTCGTCAATGTCTGCTCACGGTATTTTCTCCGTGATTTTTATTTTTATCCAAAAAAAATAATATTTTAATATAAATAACCACGTTTTTAAAAGAATTTTATTTCTACCCAAACTGCAAATAATATTTGCGATTTGAATTAACAATTCAAACCGCAAGGAATATATGCGGCTTGAATTGTGAATTCAAACCGCATATATTATTTGCGGCTTGAATTGTTAATTCAAGCCGCAAATAATATATGCGGTTTGAATCGCATTTATAAAAATCGGTTAACCAATCACCATTTCATTTATTATTTTATTAAATGATAATTTTTCACTGATAACCCTAAAATTTTTTTTATTACAAAGAATTATATTATAAAAACTTATCAATAATATAAATGGAAATGGTATTTTATAAATGGAAATGGTATTTTATGAGGTAGTTTATTTTATATTATTGATAAGTTTATAATATAATTCTTTGTAATAAAAATAACTTTAGGGTTATCGGTGAATAAATTTCTAGGGTTATCGGTGAAAAATTACCATTTAATAAAATAATAAATGAAATTTTATATTATTGATAAGTTTTTATAATATAATTCTTTGTAATAAAAATAACTTTAGGGTTATCGGTGAATAAATTTGTAGGGTTATCGGTGAAAAATTACCATTTAATAAAATAATAAATGAAATTTTATATTATTGATAAATTTTTATAATATAATTCTTTGTAATAAAAATAACTTTAGGGTTATCGGTGAATAAATTTCTAGGGTTATCGGTGAAAAATTACCTTTAATAAAATAATAAATGAAATTTTATATTATTGATAAGTTTTTATAATATAATTCTTTGTAATAAAAATAACTTTAGGGTTATCGGTGAAAAAACTTCTAGGGTTATCGGTGAAAAATTACCATTTAATAAAATAATAAACGAAATTTTATATTATTGATAAGTTTTTATAATATAATTCTTTGTAATAAAAATAACTTTAGGGTTATCGGTGAATAAATTTCTAGAGTTATCGTTACCATTTAATAAAATAATAAATGAAATGGTGATTGGTTAACCGATTTTTATAAATGCGATTCAAACCGCATATATAATTTGCGGCTTGAATTAACAATTCAAGCCGCAAATAATATATGCAGTTTGAATTCACAATTCAAGCCGCATATATTCCTAGCGGTTTGAATTGTTAATTCAAACCGCAAATATTATTTGCAGTTTGGGTAGAAATAAAATTCTTTTAAATACGTGATTATTTATATTAAACTATTTTTTTTTTTGGGTAAAAATAAAAATCACGGGTATTTTCTTAAGGAGGTTTGAAAATTGGTTTACAAAAGTTTTATAAAATCAGCGATTTTTAAATCATCTTAATAAACACTAAAAATATTTCAAAAAATATAAATTTTGGTCTCCAAGCACATTTTAATATATATTGAATATCTAACGGTTTGGATTGACTGTTTGAACTTGAAAAGTAGGATTCAATAACTAATATTTGATTTAGTGGTGGACATATAGTCTTCATCATATTTAATAGACATATATAATATATATCGGGTTCCAAATTTCTTTAAATAAGCTATATACATTTTTGCTTTTCATATTTCTTTTAAAAAATGAATGCATCTGTTTACACAATAATAAAAGAAAGTAAAGTTGTTCTTTGGATTGCAAATCTTAAGGTTTTTATTTTTTAGATTTGTTGAAAATGGTATGGATAATATCCGATCCGTACGTATTCGAAAAATTAGATGTGGATATCCGATATCCGAATATCCGTGTGGATATGGATAGTGATATGGTTTTACGTTTCAATTATCCGTATTCGAATAGTAGATATATATTATGAAAAATATTGTTATTCACCATTAAAATTAGATAAATATTATGAACTTTGGTATTTTTAATATTATTTTAATATATAAATATCCGATCCGATTCGATCCGCATTCGTATCTGTATCCGGCTGATATCCGATCTGTATCCGTATCCGAAAAATTAAAAAAGAATATGAATATAGTTTTACCACTATCCGCTCCGTATATATTCGCTCCGTTTTCACCCCTAGCTCTACTACATCATGATTAGTGAAAATAATTGGATTATAAGTCGATGGTAGTGATCAAATCTTCACGAACAAATTTGTTGAAAGGCTGTTTGCAGATGAGACCGACTAATCGGTCGATTTTTCTGATAAATAACCCGTTTTCCGTTTCAACGTCCCATTAATTGTCCATTTTATGTTTATACAGCTGATAAGTAGGTCATTTTTATTATTTTTTTCTACATTTATTCGTTGTATGCACTATACTTTGTCTTGTCTTCTCTGAATTTTTTCTAAATAACAATTTCATGAAACATTATTATTTAACGAGGAAACTAAGTTAAAATAAGTTTAATTGATAAATTTGATAAGTTAAATTAATCATTTTTTAATAAATTATGAGTATATATGTACATAACTTTTAATGAAAACACAAAATTGTCTGCACAATTCTGATTAATCGACATCATACTGATTAATCGCTTGACAATACCCTATCCATCCAAGGAACGCATTACGTTATTTACAACATTGATTTTGGAACACTAGTTGATATGACTGATGCAAAGGCTGTAATTTACAGTTTCATTATCAAGTTTCATTTGATAATGAAATGGGCTCCATAATCTTTTATGAAATGTGCAAAGCCCGTTTGAACTCGGCCCATCCAATTCATGTTCAATATTGAGCCCGGTTCGGACTCAGCCCGTTCACCTTAAGATCAATTCAGAGAAGCCCGTCCAATTCGCATACAGTTTGAAAAAGCCCGTCCAACAAAACTCAAAATCAGAAAAGCTGGATAACTCAAAACTCAAAATCAGACAGTTTGTAGAGAGAAAATTGACAGAGACTTAAAAACTATGTTGCACGGATACGGCGATACGGTAATTTTCAAAAATCAAGGATACGATACGTATATAATATTATTTTATTATTTAATTATATTTATATGAATCAAATGGAGCAAAATAATACTACAGCGAAATATATGTTAAATATGATAAGTACTCTATTATAATAACAACATTACATTGGTATAGTGATAGGGGCTATGGTTGTTATGCCTACTTCCCAGAGTTCGAGTCACGGCCTTAGCAAAAAAATAGGGTTAATTTTGGCGCGGTTCACGGTGGACCACGCGGTGCATGTGATTTTGGCACGGTGCACGGTGGACCGCGTGGTATCCAGGAGCGTATCCGGGCGTATCTAGCCGTACCCGGGCGAGTCAAAGGCGTATCGGCGACCGTATCGGCCAAGTAAGGATACGCCACGTAGGCGGATACGCTAGCTGACGTATCGGATACGTATCGGTGCCGTATCGGGCGCGTATCGGTATCCGATACGTGTCCGATACCGATACTTCGCCTATTTAGGCGTATCCGTGCAACATAGCTTAAAAATGATAAATTATGCTATGCGTTGCAAAATAAAAATAAAAAAAAATTGAATTAGTAGTACCTCATTTCTCAGAAACTCCCATTTAACTTTTTATGATACTCTTATTTAACATATAATTTTCTTATTAGAATATTGAGTCATATTATTATATTTAGGATAAAACTCGTTAAAGTTTACAACTACAAGTTTTAAATGTTCACCTTCATTCCGAGTAGTGGTAGAACAACCTATCGTATATATATTCGCAAAATATTCATGGTTGGCATGCAAATAATTATTTTCACAAACAATAACATCATCGTAATTATTGCCACATACTACATATTCATAAATCATAGCCGATCATACAACATATCAAATTCATAATTTAGATATATATTACAACACTGATGCACCACAGCCCTACCGCAGAAGATCAAGCTTCACAAAATGACAATCCAACAGATTGATATTTTGCTATCTATAACAGATTGCATGAGCTGTAATATTATCTTTTGAATATTTGCATGAGCTGTCTCTGTATCATAGATTAGATCCTTCTCTATATAAGCAATAGGAAATGCTTCTGTAATCAATAACAAAAACAGAGAAATAATAAAATTCATTTTCTTCTCCTTCCTATCTTATCTTAATTATGTCTTCTCATTTATCTAATTAAGAATTCTATATATAAAATGGAAATAAATACCCAATATGCATGATGAATGAGTACAAGAGATCAAATTAATATCACCATATTAGAATATTAGCTGGAATCAAAATAAATCTTAACATAATAACTCTAATTAGAATAAAATTAACCAAGTGGCAGCAGTAACGACCTATATATATTTAGGCGATCTGATAGCATAATATGCAGAGACACATCCCAAGTAACCCTTGTAATTAATTAGTTGGATGACAATACAGCCATGCTCAACATTGATTGGTCAAGAGGGCCTTCAAAATGCTTGCTCCCATCAGTGGTTCTTCACCCAAGCTTGAAACAAGTGTGAAAAGGTGACTAGCTAGATCCATTTTGAGAGCATAAAAAAGGTTCCCAGTCACGCACGCACTTATAGTGCAAATCATATATAGTAGAACCTGTTAATTGAGTCCATGCCATTTGCCAAGTCTCGAACAATCTGCATGCAGTAACTCACCTTCCATATCCAAATGGCCATTGCAGCAAGGAACACCATTGCTGGCCTCCAAGATATATTGCCACGACATAAAAGAACACCAGTACTGCCGCATCTTTTTTGCCAAAATCGTGTGAGGCAATGCACTGTGGAGACAACACCAGAAATTAATCAACACAGAGATTCAAGCCCGCGACTACGACATAGTACGCGGATTCCCTCCCATATATATATCAACGTAAGCACGGTGATCGATGAATTTAACCATTGCCCCCAGAGACTTCCACACTTTTATGGAAAACTTCTGCTTTCCCAGCACGATCGATGGCTGTCAGGTCCAGTATGGCCATTGTTATGGCAAACGTCGTCACCTTCTCCTCCGGTCTTCCTTCAACCGTCGAATCCTGGTGTTGGCCGGCGATGTCAATCCTGGTGTCGCCTTCATTATCATGCACCATGCTAGAAGGAGATTACCTGTAGATTTTGCCCAAATTTGCTCCAACAAAAACTGAGCCGGCCCATAGCTGCTATTAGGTGAGGGAGTGCTTCAAAATAGTTATTTTGACAATTTTGACAATAAATTTAAAAAAAAAAATCAAATATAAACTGTAAATAAAAACGTCACTTAATTAACAAATTTCATACAATTTAAGTATTGTTTAATGCTACATCAAGAATCGTTAATTTAAATTTTCAAGCACTTAATATATAGACTAAATCTCATCATCATATTTAATAGACATATATAATATATATATCGGGTTCCAAATTTCTTTAAATAAGCTATATACATTTTTGCTTTTCATATTTCTTTTAAAAAAATAATGCATTTGTTTACACAATAATAAAAGAAAATAAAATTGTTCTTTGGATTGCAAATGTTAAGGTTTTTATTTTTTAGATTTGCTCTACTTGGGGGTGAAAACGGTATGGATAATATCCGATCCGTATTCGATCCGTACGTATTCGAAAAATTAGATGTGGATATCCGATATCCGAATATCCGTGTGGATATGGATGCTGATATGGTTTTACATTTCAATTATCCGTATTCAAATAGTAGATATATATCATATATTTTATATATATTATGAAAAAAATATTGTTATTCACCATTAAAATTAGATAAATATTGTGAACTTTGGTATTTTTTAATATTATTTTAATATATAAATATCCTATCCGATCTGCATTCGTATCTGTATCCGGCTGATATTCGATCTGTATCCGTATCCGGAAAATTAAAAAGAAATATGGATATGGTTTTACCACTATCCGCTTCGTATTCGCTCCGTTGTCACCCCTAGCTCTACTACATCATGATTTAGTGAAAATAATTTTTGATCATCTGATTTTGACTGTCAGATAAACTAAGGGCAATATCGAAAATATAACCAGTTACCATTTTTTGCTAGCAAATATTATAATTTGGATTGTGATAATAGAGAAATTATTAAAATTTTGATTTTAAATAGAATGAGAAAAGAGAATGTTTCGTTTTAAGTTATTCTTTAATTCTGGTCAGTTAACGTGGTAGATGTGTAATTGCAACAATAACTTAATGAGAAAATTTTCTAACAACCATATGGAGAAATGAACAATGATTCTGGTCAGTTAACGCATATATTACTTTATTTACACAGAATATTACTATTTGAAATAACTTTTTCAACAGATACTAAACAGTAGAAAAAAGGTTAGAAAAATAATTTTGATCGTTTGCACATACTAAAATGAGCCAAAAGTAGATTAGAATTTCAAAAGTACAAATTTATAAGTTGATATAAGAAAAAACTAGTAAATACGCTGTATTAAGCAAATTACTATATATACCTGATTTAAGCTGCAGGATTCTGAGATATATACCTGATTTAGTGGCTCAAACAAGCTATATATTCTCAGGGTGGGAACTAGAAAATTTAGTTAGAGAGACTGAAACTTAAAATGCACAAATATTAATTTGTGTTTAGTGAGACTTGAACTCAAGACCTTTCAAGAATAAATATATTACGAGTACACATCTAATATTTTATGAAGGAGGCTAAACTATATATATAAAAACTTAAAAAAAATAAAAAATCAATTAAATTACAACATACGTGATTAAAAATTTCAAAATTATGGAGTGACTTAGCAGTCCTGCGCATAGTGTAGATCCGCATTCCTCTGATGATGAATTCTGTACAATTTCAATCAAACCAATGCCTCCTAACTAATGAGAACGGAGTAGGTCCGATACCCATCGGACCTACTTTTAGGTTCCACGAGCATGATGACCGTCCGATCTAATTTAAAATTTGCGTGCACGAAAATTGAAACAGATATGCACGAAGTTTAAAGCGTTTTGCACGAATCTTAAAGCAAATAACGGTGATTAAACCATCGAACCAGAGTAGGTCGGATGCCCATCGGACCTACTCAAGTGCTAATTTATATGCAACGCAGCGCTGCCTTGTTACCGGCTACTTCCCGATAATATTACCGGTATGTGCCGTTCTTAGGCTACCTGACGCTCTCTGATTGGCGTGAAGTCAGCCTCGTCCAATATTACCGGTATTCAAGTTGTTTCGTCAAAACAAGAAAGAAAAGGAGTTTCAGTTATTCATTTCCGCAAGTTCAATCCTTATTGCGTAGTTTACTTAATTGCAAGGGTGAGAATCTGCTGCGATCCTTTACCCGTGAACAGTACCCTGAAATCTCTGCTTTTTCAAATCTAGCTGTCGAATTATTTCGAGATGCGTGCACAAAAAACCAACTGTTTTGAGATGCGTACACTAAAAAGTGAACGGTTGGATTTGAAAAAGCAAAAATTTCAGAGTAACTGTGCTCAATGTTCGGATCGTAGCAGATCCCAATCCTACTTGCAAAGTAGAAAAGTTCCAGTAGTTTGACCGTTGCTTCTGCTTCACGAAAAAGTGATCGAGTAGGGTAGTTGTCAATTAATTTGTTTTTATTAAGAAGAGGATTGCCTATTTGACGTTTATGCGTTAAAGAAGATCAGATTACATATGCGTTAAAGAAGCTAGCTTAGCTTGCCTATGAGTTGTGTGCCGTTCTTAGGCTACCTGCCTTGTTACCGGCTACTTCCCGTTAATATTACCGGTATGTGCCGTTCTTACGCTACCTGGTGCTCTCTGATTGGCGTGAAGTCAGCCTCGTCCAATATTCCATTCCTACGTACTCTGGTTAAATCAATATCTATTTCCATTTTAGATATTTCCATACGGTCGAGACCAAACCGTGGATTAATATCCTCCACGAGTCCAGGTACTCCACAAGATTTTCCTCGTTAAACTAATATTAAATATGGGTTCTACAATAAGGCCAAAAAGAACGAAAGCCACGAATCTACTTTCCAGTTTCCGACCGTTTTAAGAAAAGGAAGACAGCAACTAAATTTGCTACGTGCGCGTTAAAATTTTAGTTCAGATCCAGTGTAAACCGTGACCGTGTAGAATGAGATACGAGTTGTCCGTTTAATTAGCACGAATTTTAAAGAGAAATCTCTGTATTTTAAATTTTTAATGACATACTGCTAAAATTTGGTGCTTATTTGTTTGTTGTGGTAAATTTTAGAACAAACGAAAATAACAATGAAATATTTTAATTCAGGAATAGGATTACTGTTGAAACCCATTATTTCCTTGAAAATTCTTCTTTTGTGCTATTGATATCTTAAAACTCATTAATCAGGTTTTAGATAAGGAATTGACAACCGATTGCTGATAATTTTCCCATTATAAATAATTAATTGATATTCAATCTGAAATTTCATCTTTTAATCATAACTATGGCAGATCAGGACATCTATATGCTTAAGAGAGAAAAAAAATGTATTGCTTCTAGCTATACACCAACGGTGTATATTTTGTGTACAAGAGAAATGAGTAATATCTGAAAATTTGTAAAAAATTTGGTTATAAGAGAAATGAGTAATATCTTTCAGGTACACCGTTTCATGCAGGTGAAACGTTACACGAAATCTTGTCCAGCCTACAGCATGTGGTGGCCCGCCAGAAAAGGCCAAGCTCCATTACATTGTCGTCGTGTCGGCTATGATAAACTAGAATTTATGTTTCATTGTTCATGTCGTCTTCATATTGCCAGATTTAATTGGTTTTGGTGAGCTATGACGACTCGCTTCATGTGAATGCATCCTGGTAGGGCCTAAGTAATCTTGGTTCTTGTGCTGCGAGTCCCAATATATTAAAACGTGTTCTAACTCTGTTTGAATTTTAATAAAAAAAAACAAGGAACTATATAATTTGTTCAATTGTT